>JAXIVJ010001111.1:0-140000 GCA_036785665.1 Chirona hameri | reverse complement strand
TGATCCCTACAAAGTAAGCCGAGGTCATCCGAGGTCACTGACACTTTTTTTCAATAACTTGACAGAAGTAATATAGAGAAGTGAAACCGGCACCGATGTGTTTGTATCTTCGAGACACGTCTCCAAATATGCAACATGGCCTACTTGGGTCACTACTTGACCTTGACCTGGGGTCAAATTTTAAGTTGACCTAACTTGGTAACCGATCGGGCGCGGAGCGTCCGTGAGGGTTCTCGTCAACTTACTAGACCCGGCCCGACCCGGCCATAAAGACGCTTTTCGGAAGCTAATAACTTTGCAACCACTGCTCCGATTGAGATCGGGGTTTCGCCGTTGGATAAGACCATGACATCAATTTTGATTTTGCTATCATGCGTTCTGATAGGGGTGGTACCACAGCGCGTGGCACCCGCAGACGTCGAAATAAACACAAATAATTATTGATCAAAAATGGCTTGATTTATCTAAGCATTCGTTTTTTTATACGCTGAAGCATGCAGCGCTCAGGACGTACTCCCTTTTTGGCGGATTCGAGAAAGATCATGTACAATTTAATCAAACTTAATTTTTATGTTGGCATGCATGGAGGCCTGGCAATTTTTATGGGGGACTAAAAGGAATACAAGGACTATGTGTTACTACCACGTGTGCTCCCGTACTGGTTCATATTTCAAACCTGTTTTAGCTTTACCAGTGTGCGCCCGCTCGGTCATCGCCCAAAAGGCGTTTTACTGGAACTAGATTTAGAATAGTATACTAAAGACAAGACCGTGTTTTGGCGGCATCTGTGGCGCTACTGTCGCACAACAAAGTTGATTTGTAAACAACCGCTTAGCAACCGCTAAAAAACTCATTCAATCCGTGCTGAATGAGGCTGGTTAGGGGAGTTGGAATGTTTACGATCACAATGATCTGTTGAATTTTCACCCTACATGGGAATTGGCTTGGATGGCAATATCCAAAGTTGAAGTTTAATGTTTTTAACATTTATTTCGAAATCAAGTAAATATCCATTGTATTTGACAAAGCAGACGTATTGAAGGTAGGCACTAGCGGATCCAGGTGGTGGTGGGGGGGGGGGGGGGGGGGGGGCAAAGCGGCCATGCCCCCCCCCAAATCCTGAAATCGGCGGATTTTTTATAAAAAAAATTAGTCCGAATGTTTTTGAATGGATGGATTTCCGAGGTCAGGCCCCGCGCTAAGCATAGCTTGTTGCGCGGGCCCTGACCCCACCACCCGATCAAAAGTTGACACATTTCTTGATATAGAAGAAAATCTAAGCAACTTTTACTAAGGAAAATTTGTTTTAAATCAGCTAGCAATGCATAAGCAAGCGAAATCCGATGAGTTATCAGAATTGTGTGAGACGTTTTGGACCCCCCCCCCCCCCCCCCGCAATCATCCATGCCCCCCCCCAAACCAACGTTCTGGATTCGTCAATGAAGGTAGGAAGTGTGTACCTATACGTAGCTGTCTGCTAAATAGCTAGTACCCAAATTTGTTGCGATCATTGACATTTTGTGTGAACAGTCTTTTGTCTTGTAATGCAAGTATAGTTAAGTTACTCTTGTCAATTATCGTCAAATTATGATTTGGCTCTATCCTTCAGAATATCAGTGCCTCGCTAACGATGCCTAATCAACAGATGCTTGCCGTAGGGCAGTTTTCATTTCTACCGCCCCTGAGGAAATACGTATAGGCTGTACCGCAATACATTATGCCGTGTGGCGCAGTCTGCCAGTTGTCGCAATGCGTCTAACACCACGATACAGTCTCCAGACGTCTTATTTACCCATTGGTTTTCCTGTAAGGTATGTAGACTGTACTGCAATAGTGTTATGTCCTGCGGCGCAGTATAACATTTAATTCGAAGAAACTAGCACCACGTTGCAGTCCCCGGTCCATCTGCCAATTACGTGTAATGCAAGTAATGAGCAGATGAACTCCTCCTCATGTAATTCACCATGCTTCCTATGTTTTCCCATATCCTTCACTACCTCACGCTGGGGGGGGGGGGGGGGGATTCTGCGTGCCACCATATCATAATAAAAAGGTCGACGAACGTTCCAGCGCTGGGTCGTCTCTGAGGCTGGAAGGAAGGCAAGGGCACTGCTACCTTCCGAAAGTGTGTGTGTGTGTGTGTGTGTGTGTGGGGGGGGGGGGGGGGGGGGGAGCGGAGGCATTCTGAAGTCGATTCTTTCCAATTAGGCGTAATGTTAAAATCCGAAAATGTTGGAGGGACACGTCCCTTACGTGATTCCAGGGTAAAAAGTCAAAAGATAAAAAGTAAACGGACGGAAAGTCAAGGGACGAAAAGTCAAGGGGTAGAAAGTCGACATCGCTAAAAGTGGAAAGATAAAAAGTCGAAAAGGTAAAAAGTCAACATGGCAAAAAGTCAACACGCTAAAAGTAGAATAGTAAGAAGTCGTATAGATAAAAGTCGAAAGATAAAAAGTCGAAAAAGTAAAAAGTCAACATGGCAAAAAATCAACACGTTAAAAGTCGAATAGTAAAAAGTCGTATGGATAAAAGTCGAAAGATAAAAAGTCGAAAAGGTAAAAAGTCAACATGGCAAAAAGTCAACACGCTAAAAGTCGAATAGTAAAAAGTCGTATAGATAAAAGTCGAAAGATAAAAAGTCGAAAGATAAAAAGTCGAAAGACAAAAAGTCGGAAGATAAAAAGTCGAAAGATAAAAAGTCGAAAGGTAAAAAGTCGACACGCCAAAAGTCAAATCGTAAAAAGTCTCATAGCTAAAAGTCAATGGGAAGAATCGACGTGGCAAAAAGTCAACTCGCAAAAAGTCAAATCGTAACAAGTTGAATCGATAAAAGTCAATCGCAAAAAGTCGAATGAGTAAAAAGTGAACGTGGCAAAAAAGTCAGCACGCCAAAAGTCAAAAAAAATAAAAGTCAACTAGATATAAAAGTCACTAGCATAGCATACAAGTCGCATGAGTAAAATGCTAACATAGTAAGCCCCTCCCCAGCCACCATGTACGGTCAGGTCGATCCGGTTCATGGAAATGTTACTAGAGCCTCATGGGAATCCTCGTCATTGGGCATTGGAGCACCTGCAGATCAGATTTCAGCCAATCGGCGTTCGTGTGACCGACCGAGTCGGCTGCGGCGCGTTGTCGCGTCTCGTCAACTGCACAGTGGCAGAGGCAGGTATATGCACAATGTGCTAACGATCAGTTTAACTATTTACGCTGTTACCGCTCTAAAAAAAATGATATCTTCATTGCATGGCGTTTGAGTGGAGTGCATGGAGTTTAAACTCCACCGGAAGTAAATACCTATCACCGCTATTGCTCTCTCTGCTGCGCTGAGTTGGCTCCCGGTAACTTCCAGCCATCTCCGGTATCACCCGTCCCCGACACGGTGTCCGGTCATGTGAAGTGCTGATTACAATAACAAGCTTTAGTTCGGCAGCGACCAGCTGCGAATGAGGAGCGCCGGATCAGGAGACGTCATGAGTTACCAATACTTTATATGGCATAAGTCAGTCAAACATGATGATATCATTCTGAAATTTGGTATGGTAGTTTGCCATATGTGGTTCTCTGACATATATTCCGGCTTTTTTAATATCTTTTAAAAATTTGATTTGGTGGGCATTTTCCCCAAAAAACAACTTTTTTTGCATTTTTGGGTCAAAAACCAAAATGTTCGAAAATCCGAGATAGCCATTTCGTAGCCATTGTGATTTGCTATCTTTTGACGTTTTTGGATTGCATTTTGCTTAAAATATGGCATTTGTACGGTCTGTTACATTTTAGCTGATTTGGTGTAAAATTCGTGTGTAGTGACGTCACTAAATTCGCTATAACCGAGAGAAAAAATATCGACGCAATTTCTTTATTTTTTCACAGAAGATGTACACGTGATTTCGAAGAAGGTACCCAAAGTTTCACGTTGATAGCCCTATTGGTTTCTGAGTTATTACGAAAATTCATCAGGGGGGGTTAAACGCCCCCCCCCAGTCAATGGCGGGTTAATAGTCGGATAGTCCAAAGAAAAGAATGGAATGAACGGGAAGTCAAGAGACGAAAATTGAATGGGCCAAATGAACTGATTATCGTCATTGACTTTTTGCCATTTCGACTTTTTACCTTTTTACTCTTCATCTTTCGACTTTTATCGACGTCGACTTTTTGCTATTTGACTTTTTACGTTTTTTTTCCATCTCGACTTTTTACGTTCTTTTACTTTTCATTTTTCGACTTTTAGCGACGTTGACTTTTTACCATTTCTACTTTTCATCTTTTGACTTTTAGCGACGTTGACTGTTTACCATTTCTACTTTTTGTCCTTCGACTTTTTGCCATTTCGACTTTTCGTCTTTTGACTTTTAGGGACGTCGACTTTTTACCCCTTGACTTTCCGTCCGTTTACTTTTTATCTTTTTACTTTTTACCCTATTGCCTTTTCGTCTGTTGACTTTTTACCCTGTTGACTTTTTGTCACTTGACTTTTTATCCGTTTGACTTTTGGTCCGTCGACTTTTTTTCCATGTCGACTTTTTGACTGTTGACTTTTTGCCCTGTTGACTTTTTGTCATTTGACTTTTTATCCGTTTGACTTTTGGTTCGTCGACTTTTTTCCATGTCGACTTTTTGACTGTTGACTTTTTGCCCTGTTGACTTTTCGTCAATTGACTTTTTATCCGTTTGACTTTTTCACCGTTGACTTTTTTCCACGTCGACTTTTTGCCCGCCGACTTTTAGGACTTTTGACTTTGTATTATTGACTAAATGTCCCTTTACTTAACATCCGTTTACTTTTTGCCATTCGACTTTTCGTCCGGCACCCCCCTTACGTCCCCCCCCATGTGGCGGAGCCCCTGAAGGTATGATCTCATTACATCAACTGTGAGCGGGAAAGCCGTCGTACTATCGGTAATCCTGTCACTAACCGCGTCAGCCCGGCTGTTACAGGGGCTGCTAGACCCGCGTGCTGCGGCCGCGGTATGGTCTCTACTTATATCACGTACTTGTACCCCGGCGTACTACAGGCTGGGTACCCAGGCACGGCGGCAGGTGTCCTGGAGCCATAGGCGTAGGAACAGGGGGCGGGGACCATGCCCCCCCGCACACACTTTCCAGGCTGGGGAGGCCAGCAATGTTAACTGCCCCCCCCCCCCCCACACACACACTTTTTAACCATTTCTCCTCCTCCGATCACTGATATTTGTTCGATATGAATGCTTTGAAGTTGCGAAAATAATGACGAATTTACAACCCCACAATACCATAACCTATAAGTGTAAAAAACCAGGGGGGGGGGGGGCGGGGGAGGCCAAGGTCCCACTTTTAGGGGGGGGGGGGGGATCCAACAATATTAACTGTTCCCTACTTTTGAGCGATTTCTAATTCTTCAAGCACTGATATTGGTTCGGTATCAATGCATTTTAACCCTATTCCCTGCGGGGGCAGATTCTGCACCGCCCCCCCCCCCCGGTAGTTTTTCACTTGCCGCTTCTAAACCGTTAAACATAGCGTCCTGAAACTTTGCGACTTTTGAAAAAATTGAATGGCGCGTGTTGTACAAAATGGGAGGCGATACCCACCCTCAAATTAGGTCCAACTTCAAATTAGTAAGATGATAAAAGCGTTACGCGCATAGTGCCATCCATGCTTTCCTGGATCCGTATATGCGCAATATATCAAATTTAACAAATTACAGCATATAATGCCTACATGTGACGTTCATGACGTCCCAAACAATCACGAACCGCACATATTTGTTTGTTAGAAAATCCACCCATTTTACATTCCCTGAATACGCCTATTTTTTTTTGTCTTTTGATATATTGTAGACCAGTACATTTGAAGCTCAAAAACGTTTAGGGCATGAAAATCGGTCGAGCCACATGGCTGCAATGACCTTTCAAAAACAACCTAAATTTCCGGATTTTTTGCCCCCTAGCCCCCCATTTTTAAACAAAACAAAAATGTTGGGTTCCAAAAAGAGAGATCTTGTCATGACGCATCGAATGGCGCTCTCCCCATCGATATCGACCGAGCGGTTCTCGAGATCTCTGGGGGGGGGGGGGGGCAGAATCTGACCCCCCACAGGTTAACGTAATTCTGGCAGCCCGCAGGGAATATGGTTAAGTTGGCAGAATAATAATTAATTCACAACTTCACAATCATAAATCATAGGCGTATGAACGGGGATTGATGGGCCATGGTCCCCCACTTTTAGGCTGGGGACCAACAATAATGGCTGGCCCCTCACTCTTGAGCGATCACTGTTATTGGTTTGAGATAAATACCTTGAAGTTGGGACTATTAGACTATTAATTCACGACCTCGCGTAGGGAAGGGGCAGGGGTCAGATGCTTCACTTTTTAGCGGAGGCCCCAAACAATGATAACTGTCTCCTTCACGTTTGAGCGATTTCACCCCCTTCGATCACTGATATTTGTTCGAGATAAATGCTTTAAAGTTGGGAGAATAACGATGAATTCATAACCCGGCAATGCCATAAGCATACCTAAGAACCGGGGTCCGGGGAGGCCAGGGCTTCACGTTTTAGGTCGAGGGAGCGAACAATGTTAACTGCACCTCATTTTTGAGCGATTGCTCCCTCTTATATCGCTGATGTTGATTCGGTACGGGTGCCTTAAAGTTGTTATGATTACACCAAATTTTCAGCCCTCAATATCAAAGCTCATAGACGTAGAAACTGGGGCCAGGGGACCAGGGACTATTTTTAGACTGGGGCCAACGATATTAACTGCTCCCCCTACTTTTGAGCGATTTTCCCTCTTCAATCACTCGCATTGGTTCGGGCTGTAAAATTCGGTGAAAACTTTGATTTCACAAACCCACAATAACAATCACCCCTCCCGCCACCCATTTGGGCGATTTCTCGCTCTTCGATCACTGGCATCAGTTCGACTGGTTCGAGCTTTAAAGTTAGGAAAATAGCATTTAATTACAACCCCACACATAAGCGTAGGCATAGGTGGGGCCGGAGAGGAATGGCCCACGCATTCTTTCTAGGCTTTTGGATCCTTTTGAGCCGTTTCTCCCTCTTCGGTCGCTTGTTTTGGTTCAATATACGTCTGCCCGAGTGAAGTCCGCCCCGTAGCTCAGTCGGGAGAGCGCTAGACTATAGAATGATCTGCCCCCCCCCCCCCGGCAACGTGGGTTCGAGTCGATTCGGCGCTCGATATTTTGGTGCTGGTGGGGATGACCTGTGGCAGGTGGCAGCGGCCGCATTCAAGGTTGCAGAAGAAGCCAGTGTGCCGGGCGGAATATTTGGAAATGTCGAATACAAAATCCAGACCTATCATATGGTCTTAGAGAGCCATAAGTCAGTCAAAAATATAGATATTGTTTTGAAATTCGGTTTGGCATCGTCCATACATCTCTATGGCATCTCTATAATATATATTTCAATCGTGTAAAATGTTTGGAAATTTAGATTTTGTGATTTTTTTTCTTCTCTCCACAAAATCAACAATTTCAAACATACTAAAACCTGGAAGATACTGGGTATTTTCATAGAAACGTTAATTATAATTTGCAATTGGGAGGTACCTAAATAACTTATTCTCGTGATTAAGAACGCGCAGCAGATCAAACTTGCATAGACATTTTATTTTGTGCAATTTTCCCCAAAAATATTCGAAGGTGAAGAAACGCCAGGCCCTAGAACTATGCCGCCATCGGACGGCAAAAGACGAGAGAAAAAATCGCCGTTTACGGCAGAGCAGGAGACTTGGATAATTCTGGAATACGGCGCCACCAGGAGCATTATCCTGGTACGGCGGAGCTTCCGAAGGAAGTATGGGATACTCCTAGCCAATGCTCCGCTCTACATGGCATTCAAACGTCTTACCGATAGGTTTATCTCGACAGGAACCACCACACCTAGAACCCCCCCCCCCCCCAGGAAAAGCCCCGCTCAGTGACGAACGAGGTGGTCACCAAGGTCAAACAGTTTGTGACAGAGCGCAAGAACAAGAAGCAATCTGTATCCGTAAGAGCGATAGCATCATCTTTAGATCTGCACTTCTCATCAGTCTGGAAGACTCTCCGAAAGAAGCTTGGCTGGTATCCCTACATGGCAGGGGCGGCGCCACGGATTTTTGTCAGGGGGGGGGGGGGGGGGTCAAGTCGAAATTAAGGGGGCCTCGATTTGAGGGGGCCTCCATTTTAAAAGGAGCCTTTGACCTCCATAGGGCTCCTCTCACATTCCCTCTGGCTTCCAGAGGGCCGCTTCTGGACTTCGGGGGCGCCTCTGACCTCCATAGGACCCTCTCTGGCCTACAGGGGACTAGGGGCGTAGACAGGATTTCTCCCAAGGAGGGATGGGATCAGAGGGACCCTCGTAGCCAATGGGGCCCACATAATTAAAATAGTACAGTATGCTGTATGTTATGACAAATATATTTTTATTCTTGGGAGTCAAAACTCAAAATTGTGAAAATCCGCGTTAGCCATTTCAATATAATGCTATTTTTTTCTCTTTCGGCTGTTTTATTTGTAATTTGCTTCAAAACTAGATCGTCTACGATTTTTCAAACATTCATTGTTTTTCCACCAAAAATGGCATGACATGACGTGATTAAAACGTCAATATCTCCCAAAGTACTACACGATTTTCATCGAAATGTTGTGATAAGATGAAGAATGGATGCAGCATAAGGTACTGAAAGGTTGACGTCGATATCTATCATTGTTTTCAAGTTATTAAGAAAATCAGGGAGGTGGGGGGAGGGGGCAGATTTCCTGCCACCTCCAGCGGGGCGCGGGTTAATCAAAATAATATCCTGAATCTTCTTCAATTCGGATTGAGGAAACAACACAGAACGTACATGCCGATTTTGCACATGTACGATGCATTTACAAAATATCTACAAAATAACGAAATAACATGCTTCTTATATCTTGATTTACAGAAAGCTTTGGATACCGTTTGCTTATAAATTGTCTTGAAAAATACACCACATTGTGATACGAGAGGTTTCTACAACACTATAGTCATATATTATGACGCGCCCTGGAGGATGTCCGTGAAGTTGACAGTGACCAGTGACCAGTGTTGGCCTGGACAATGTCGCGAAACAGTGGTGCGAAAGGCAGGAAGCAAATGTCGGTGCCGGAAATGGTGCGTAATTTAGACGCACCGACTGGGGCAGGTAAGCGGCCGCGGGTGTCTGACGGACAGCAGGCTTCACCGCCCCAGCCCCCAGTGAGAGAGGATTTCCGTGCATTTGCACCATGTTTCGTGAGGAGATAGAGTCCCTTCGCACCATGTTTCGTGAGGAGATAGAGTCCCTTCGCACCATGTTTCGTGAGGAGATAGAGTCCCTTCGCACCATGTTTCGTGAGGAGATAGAGTCCCTTCGCACCATGTTTCGTGAGGAGATAGAGTCCCTTCGCACCATGTTTCGTGAGGAGATAGAGTCCCTTCGCACCATGTTTCGTGAGGAGATAGAGTCCCTTCGCACCATGTTTCGTGAGGAGATAGAGTCCCTTCGCACCATGTTTCGTGAGGAGATAGAGTCCCTTCGCAAGCACTCGGAGGAGTCCATAGAAGGGCTGAAAGTTGTCATAGAAGAACGGGTGACGAGCGTGGCTGCTTTGATCGAGTCTAAGTGGCAGCGCTACGAAGAAAGACTATCGGATATAGAAAAGCACGTGGAAATGAAAGATGAGGAGAATGAAGCGCTGCAGGCCAAAGTCTCAGGAAGGGATGCTGAATTTCAAGTGTTAAAGGTGAAATTGGATGAGCTTGAAGCGAGATCTCGTCGGAACACTCGTGTTTTCCGGCTCGGCGGTCTCCTGGCAACCGGCTGGCCGCCCGCGGCAGTCGGAGTCTTCGTCGGCAGTCGAAATCTTACCTCTCGGATCGGACACAAATTGTCAGAGTAGGCAGCAGTTTTTCGGCCCCCCAAAAAAATCCACGCAGGCTGCCCCCAGGGCTCGGTGCTCGGGCCTCTACTAGCCCTCGTCTATCTCTCAGACCTATCCGACAAGACCGACAACGATGCCCTCTTCTACGCCGACGACACCTCCCTCTATTCATCACATCCTCATGACAGCCCCGAACATAGACTTTCCTTCCAGCGTGACCTTGACAAGATCCAACGTTTCGGAACTGACTGGGCAATTTATTTCAGTGGACCCAAGACGATTCAACAAACATTCACCACCAGACATGATGGACTGGCCCCTGACCTGGAATTTGCAGACCGACACATTCCTTCTGTATCTAGCCATAAACACCTAGGACTGACTCTATCAACGGACCTACGTTTCCATGACCACGTTAACAAAATTATCAGGACAGTCAATATGCATCTCAGCCCTATTTATCCAGTAGATAAGCTACTACCTAGACACATACTTAAAGGGAGTGTGCCTACTGTTTTGGAATGTCAAAAATATTTCATACGGTAAGTAGCTATTGGTTTGATTGTTGTATATGATGAAATTCACATCCGGAGCCCCTTTAGTGAAATTTCACTTATATTGTTTTTTTGCTTATTTTTGGTTTCGATATCTATAAAACGATCGTCACTATGGTGATGTTATGTAAAACGGCGCACATAAGACAATACAATTACGGTCACATCATGCAAGATAGAAAGACAAGTTTTGCACAGCACGTTCTTGCTATTGTGAACTTTATTATGTGCAAGTTTCGTAGCTCTAAATTGATATCTTCTTTAAAAAAATGGCCATCGGCCATCATCGAAACGGCCATCATCGAAAAACATGATGGCTGTCCAGTTTCTGCTCGGCTGCTGCTGTCAGCGTGCACGAGCTGTTTTGTTGAATTGCTATTGGCCGGCGCTAACAATATGCTAGCAGTTTAATCGATAGTTGCAGTGCTTCTAGTAGCGGAAGCCTTCTGGAGTCTACCCGATAACTTTGTGCTCCCAGAAAGTTTCTGGAGTCTTTGGAATATCTCAGCAACTAGGGCGAATCTGGAGAAACGAAGTCATGGGTCAATTCAGAAAATTATGTTCTATAGACCAGTGTCAATAACCCCAAATAAGCGATGTGAGTAGGCACACTCCCTGAAATTTGTATCACATACATACGACCACACTTTGACTATTGCGACATCATATACGACGGGAACACTACACTATTGCAGACGCGACTCGACTTCAGACTTTACAGAACCGGATGGCGAGACTAGTGACTGGGACACTCCCCCGGACTTCGACTGAAAGACTTCTCGACGATCTGGGTTGGGAACGACTCAAGACTAGACGGACAAACGATTTTTTTCCCACAGGATCCGCCATAACAACTCCCTACCTATATCACGAGCATAATCCCCGAAACGCGCGAAAATAGCACCGGTCTCTCTCTCTCTCTCTCAGAAACGCCACCACTCTTTCCAGTCAGAAAAATCGCCTAACATCCTTCAAAAATTAATTCATCCCCGCCACCACCCGCCTCTGGAACCAGTTACCCGAATCGGTCAGACACACAAAATCACGACCCATCTTTTGCAAGCTCATCAGGGCCTGGCGTGGGAACACCAAACCACCGCTCTTTTACTCAGCTGGGACAAAATATGGCAACATCCTCCACACCAGACTTCGTGTAGGCCTATCCTCTCTAAATTCTCACATGTATTCAACATTTCGCTCGACCCCAAATCCTGCCAGCTCATGCGGACATCGCACAGAAGAAATCAAACATTTCATCCTCTTCTGTCCAAATTATGCTCAGCCAAGACACCAACTCTATACCCTAACCCGTACATTAATCCCAACATTGGACAGCCTGTCACACCAAGAAAAAGTAGACACATTTTTACATGGCTCAAACGTTCACACAACTCTTCATCCGAAACTAGCATATACTTTCCAATCTTTCCTTAATCATACACACCGCTTCACCGATGCCACCTAGTCAACAGTGATCCAGCTCTCGGCAGCGCTGGTCCAGCAGCGGCGCATGACGGACAGGTCCAGCTCACCAAATTCTTTAACAGCGGGCTGTGGGCGGCACGTCGGGGGGGGGGGGGGGCTGGTGCCGGCCGCGCCCGGGGCGATCCCGCAGCCCCCTGTTACAGTTTAAGTTTTCTCTTTTCTTTGGAGAAGCGCTATAATTTAAGCGAAAATTCGCTTTTGCGCTCACCCTCAATACTCCTGTATTTACTTATGAGCTACCATCATGAGGATGATGAAATAAACAAATAAATGATGATGATGATGATGAGTCGCTAAGGACGCCCGGCCGGCCGGCGTCACACCGCCCCGAGATGACGCCCGGCCGGCCGGCGTCACACCGACCCGAGATGACGCCCGGCCGGCCGGCGTCACACCGACCCGAGATGACGCCCGGCCGGCCGGCGTCACACCGACCCGAGATGACGCCCGGCCGGCCGGCGTCACACCGACCCGATATGACGCCCGGCCGGCCGGCGTCACACCGACCCGAGATGACGCCCGGCCGGCCGGCGTCACACCGACCCGAGATGACGCCCGGCCGGCCGGCGTCACACCGCCCCGAGATGACGCCCGGCCGGCCGGCGTCACACCGACCCGAGATGACGCCCGGCCGGCCGGCGTCACACCGACCCGAGATGACGCCCGGCCGGCCGGCGTCACACCGACCCGAGATGACGCCCGGCCGGCCGGCGTCACACCGCCCCGAGATGACGCCCGGCCGGCCGGCGTCACACCGACCCGAGATGACGCCCGGTCGGCCGGCGTCACACCGACCCGAGATGACGCCCGGCCGGCCGGCGTCACACCGACCCGAGATGACGCCCGGCCGGCCGGCGTCACACCGACCCGAGATGACGCCCGGCCGGCCGGCGTCACACCGACCCGAGATGACGCCCGGCCGGCCGGCGTCACACCGACCCGAGATGATGCCCGGCCGGCCGGCGTCACACCGACCCGAGATGACGCCCGGCCGGCCGGCGTCACACCGACCCGAGATGACGCCCGGCCGGCCGGCGTCACACCGACCCGAGATGACGCCCGGCCGGCCGGCGTCACACCGCCCCGAGATGACGCCCGGCCGGCCGGCGTCACACCGACCCGATGACGCCCGGTCGGCCGGCGTCACACCGCCCCGAGATGACGCCCGGCCGGCCGGCGTCACACCGCCCCGAGATGACGCCCGGCCGGCCGGCGTCACACCGACCCGAAATGACGCCCGGCCGGCCGGCGTCACACCGACCCGAGATGACGCCCGGTCGGCCGGCGTCACACCGCCCCGAGATGACGCCCGGCCGGCCGGCGTCACACCGCCCCGAGATGACGCCCGGCCGGCCGGCGTCACACCGACCCGAGATGACGCCCGGCCGGCCGGCGTCACACCGACCCGAGATGACGCCCGGCCGGCCGGCGTCACACCGACCCGAGATGACGCCCGGCCGGCCGGCGTCACACCGACCCGAGATGACGCCCGGCCGGCCGGCGTCACACCGACCCGAGATGACGCCCGGCCGGCCGGCGTCACACCGACCCGAGATGACGCCCGGCCGGCCGGCGTCACACCGACCCGAGATGACGCCCGGCCGGCCGGCGTCACACCGCCCCGAGATGACGCCCGGCCGGCCGGCGTCACACCGACCCGAGATGACGCCCGGTCGGCCGGCGTCACACCGCCCCGAGATGACGCCCGGCCGGCCGGCGTCACACCGACCCGAGATGACGCCCGGCCGGCCGGCGTCACACCGACCCGAGATGACGCCCGGTCGGCCGGCGTCACACCGCCCCGAGATGACGCCCGGCCGGCCGGCGTCACACCGCCCCGAGATGACGCCCGGCCGGCCGGCGTCACACCGACCCGAGATGACGCCCGGCCGGCCGGCGTCACACCGACCCGAGATGAAGCCCGGCCGGCAGGCGTCACACCGACCCGAGATGACGCCCGGCCGGCCGGCGTCACACCGACCCGAGATGACGCCCGGCCGGTCGGCATCACACCGACCCGAGATGACGCCCGGCCGGCCGGCGTCACACCGACCCGAGATGACGCCCGGCCGGCCGGCGTCACACCGACCCGAGATGACGCCCGGCCGGCCGGCGTCACACCGACCCGAGATGACGCCCGGCCGGCCGGCGTCACACCGACCCGAGATGACGCCCGGCCGGCCGGCGTCACACCGACCCGAGATGACGCCCGGCCGGCCGGCGTCACACCGACCCGAGATGACGCCCGGTCGGCCGGCGTCACACCGACCCGAGATGACGCCCGGCCGGCCGGCATCACACCGACCCGAGATGACGCCCGGCCGGCCGGCGTCACACCGACCCGAGATGACGTCAACCGCGCTCCGCCGGCTGCCGCTGCTCAGGGTGGGGGCGCGGCCTCGACCTCGTCAGGAGCGGTGCCAGGTGACCGGCGGCGAGGTGCTGCCCTGAACCTGTCCAGCGCGGCGGACTCCCGATCGCCGGCTGACTGCGGCCAGGAGGACGTCGAGGCGGTGCTAATTGAGGTGATCAAGAACAGTCTGGGGATCGTGGTGACGAGGGAGGACATTGATCACGCGCATCGGATGTCAACAGGTAGCAGCAAGATCGTGTGCCGCTTCGCGAGAGGTGGCCCCTCCTCTGTCCGACAGCGGATATATGATAGTAGGCTCCCGCCCAGAGGTGAGCGCCCCAGACTGTCATTATTTGTAAACGAGTCGCTGAGCCAAATCAGACAGGAGGTTTATCTTAAGCTCTTGGAGCTAAAGAAGGCCGGGCGTATCCACACGGTATATAGCCGGACAGGTGATGTTTTCTTTAACCCGCGCACTGCAGGGGGGTGATTTCCGCCCCCCTTCCCTCAGGTTTTCAAAGATAGCGAAAAAACGGCGGCGCGCAGCGCCGCCGGGTTTTGATACACCTGTTAGGACATCAATTGCGCACACTTCGATAAAAAAATATGCTCGGGTCATCTCAGGTCAGGTCACCAGACCAGGTCAAGTGACCCCACCACCATAAATGTTTGCAGTTGTGCCAAAGCCAGAGTTTTTCAACGATCAGGTTGAAACTTACAGGATGTCATGAGGGCATCAGTACTTACAATTCGTCTCTCTCGGAATTTTGATATCGGTGACCTAAGGTCAGGTCAATTTCGTAACCTCCCCATAATAAGTCAATGGGGAAATATACAAATGCTTCCTATTTCAAGGATATGCATGGTACTAGTCCAATTACTTCTGGATCATGTTATTATAGGATATTCTTGATGATCCAAGTGCAAATTTTGTTCAGTGACCCCTATTGGGTCATTTGAGGTCATGCGAGGTCACCATCACTTTTTTTGTCAATAACTCTCGACATAATGAAGATAGAGAAGTAAAACAGACATCAATGTGTTTGTCTCGTCGAGACACGTCTTCCCATATGCAACATGCCCTACTTGGGTCACCACTTGACCTTGACCTTAGGTCAAATTGTTAAGTTGACTTAAAAAGGTCACCATATATATAATTAAAAGTGCCTTGACAAGATAAACACAATGGTGTAAACAGTTTTCCGTTATCTTTATTAAGTAAAAAGTTAATTGCAAAAAACGATTTAGCAAAAAAACGGATTTTTTTTCTTTTTGACCTCTGGAGCCTCAAATATTGACCTGAGATCAAATCTGAGGACACCCTAGCGATTAAAAATTTCACTGGCTGGCGTTTTCTTTTTCCGTTTGTTTCTAACTATCATCGTTCCTGAAATATATGGGAACTTCTGGAGCGATGTCCTAAAACAGGAAAAACTGGAAAATTTGACCTTTGATGACCTCTGGTGACCTCAATTTTGATCTGACTTAAAACAAAATACTGAAATACTTTCGATAGAACATGTATGAAGCTATCAAATTCCTTTTTCCGCTTCTCGCTACGTTGCGTAGTTTTCGAGATCTCAGGGGGGGGGGGCGGCGGAAATCAACCCCCCTGCAGTTCGTGTCCGGCGCAAAGCCCCTGCAGTGCGCGGGTTAAGGAGCAGAAATTTGGTGACAGCTTCAAGGCGAACTCTGTGGCAGAGGTAGACAGGCGTAGCAGGGTTATACCCGCCCGTAGCGCTGATTAGATGCCTCGGGTGTCATTTGGAGCCTTTTATGCCGTCTCTGACAGTGTTCCCTGATTGTGCCGGAACGTGATTTAGAAAGCTAATCAGTTTGTTTTCTTTCAGAGTCTAGAATGTTTTGTCTTGTGTAGGTTAACCGAGCCATGCATGTAGTCCGGGAAGCGCGTGCTACCCTACGCTATCGTGCGGTGGCTATTGAGTGCCTTCATTGTATACAAAGATATTACGGTGTTTATTTATTTTTCTTCTCGTGTTTTGTGGCAGAGTCCAGGCGGTGCTGTGCTCATTTCATAGTTTTTTGTGTTGATGTTTTTGTTGCTAGCTTCATTATCCGCCGCTCTGGCTGGGCCGGCGAGCCCCGCCTCGTAGCTGTGCCGGTACGGCTGCGTTCCCGTCTGAGTCCGCCGCTCTGGCTGGGCCGGCGAGCCCCGCCTCGTAGCTGTGCCGGTACGGCTGCGTTCCCGTCTGAGTCCGCCGCTCTGGCTGGGCCGGCGAGCCCCGCATCGTAGCTGTGCCGGTACGGCTGCGTTCCCGTCTGAGTCCGCCGCTCTGGCTGGGCCGGCGAGCCCCGCCTCGTAGCTGTGCCGGTACGGCTGCGTTCCCGTCTGAGTCCGCCGCTCTGGCTGGGTCGGCGAGCCCCGCCTCGTAGCTGTGCCAGTACGGCTGCGTTCCCGTCTGAGTCCGCCGCTCTGGCTGGGTCGGCGAGCCCCGCCTCGTAGCTGTGCCGGTACGGCTGCGTTCCCGTCTGAGTCCGCCGCTCTGGCTGGGTCGGCGAGCCCCGCCTCGTAGCTGTGCCAGTACGGCTGCGTTCCCGTCTGAGTCCGCCGCTCTGGCTGGGTCGGCGAGCCCCGCCTCGTAGTTGTGCCGGTACGGCTGCGTTCCCGTCTGAGTCCGCCGCTCTGGCTGGGTCGGCGAGCCCCGCCTCGTAGCTGTGCCGGTACGGCTGCGTTCCCGTCTGAGTCCGCCGCTCTGGCTGGGTCGGCGAGCCCCGCCTCGTAGCTGTGCCGGTACGGCTGCGTTCCCGTCTGAGTCCGCCGCTCTGGCTGGGTCGGCGAGCCCCGCCTCGTAGCTGTGCCGGTACGGCTGCGTTCCCGTCTGAGTCCGCCGCTCTGGCTGGGTCGGCGAGCCCCGCCTCGTAGCTGTGCCGGTACGGCTGCGTTCCCGTCTGAGTCCGCCGCTCTGGCTGGGTCGGCGAGCCCCGCCTCGTAGCTGTGCCGGTACGGCTGCGTTCCCGTCTGAGTCCGCCGCTCTGGCTGGGTCGGCGAGCCCCGCCTCGTAGCTGTGCCGGTACGGCTGCGTTCCCGTCTGAGTCCGCCGCTCTGGCTGGGTCGGCGAGCCCCGTCTCGTAGCTGTGCCGGTACGGCTGCGTTCCCGTCTGAGTCCGCCGCTCTGGCTGGGTCGGCGAGCCCCGCCTCGTAGCTGTGCCGGTACGGCTGCGTTCCCGTCTGAGTCCGCCGCTCTGGCTGGGTCGGCGAGCCCCGCCTCGTAGCTGTGCCGGTACGGCTGCGTTCCCGTCTGAGTCCGCCGCTCTGGCTGGGTCGGCGAGCCCCGCCTCGTAGCTGTGCCGGTACGGCTGCGTTCCCGTCTGAGTCCGCCGCTCTGGCTGGGTCGGCGAGCCCCGCCTCGTAGCTGTGCCGGTACGGCTGCGTTCCCGTCTGAGTCCGCCGCTCTGGCTGGGTCGGCGAGCCCCGCCTCGTAGCTGTGCCGGTACGGCTGCGTTCCCGTCTGAGTCCGCCGCTCTGGCTGGGTCGGCGAGCCCCGCCTCGTAGCTGTGCCGGTACGGCTGCGTTCCCGTCTGAGTCCGCCGCTCTGGCTGGGTCGGCGAGCCCCGCCTCGTAGCTGTGCCGGTACGGCTGCGTTCCCGTCTGAGTCGCGTGATGGGTTGTTTAAAATCCTGGTGTGTGATCGAACGCCTCATTCATGCATCACCTTACGTTGTGGCAGTGTATCAGAGTTGGAATGTCTTGGCTGTGGCAGACATCCCACATCTCAGCTACTGTCATGCGCGGTTGTTGAATTATTTGTTATCAACCATTCTGCGCATTATTCTGAAACTTTTTGCACTCTTATTTATTTTTTAGATAACGTCGATGTCTACGCTTAGGGTATTTTCTATGAACTGCCGAGGCCTTGGGCAATTTAAGAAAAGGAGGGACATCTTCAATTACCTGAAAGGCACTGATGCCGATGTATTTTTGTTACAAGACATTCACTGCAGTGATGAGAAGAAAAAAAACTAAGTTTGGGGAAAATAAAAAGTTGACTCTGGAGTTGTGTGATGACGATGACGCTAACTTCACGGACATCCCTGGAGGGCCTCTGATAATTACACGCACTGGTGGGGGGGGGGGGGGATTCCGCCCCTCCCCCTAATATCTCGAAAACCACGCAACGTAGTGACAAGCAGAAAACGGAGTTAGATATTTCGAGACAAGCTCTATGGAAGGTATTTTTGTCTTTTTTTAGGTCAGGTCAATATTGAGGTCACCAGAGGGCATCAAAGGTCAAATTTTCCAGTTTTAGGACTTCGCTCGAGAAACCCCCAAATATCTTGGGAACTATGATAGCTAGGAACAAACGAAAAAAAAGCAATCGAAAGCTCTTTAAATATTTAAACGCCATTTATGTTCTCAAATTTGAGCTCGGGTCAATATTTTAGGCTCCAGAGGTCATCAAATGTAAAAATGAAATGTTTTTGGCCAAACAGTTTTACGCAAATAACTATTTACCTAATGAAGATGAGGCATTAATGTTTTACGCCATCGGGTTTGTCTCGTCAAGGCGCTTATAATTCAAAATCGTAGAAGGATAAAGATTTCCACTGGGGGTCACTCAGGAAAGTACGAGTCAACGTGTTTGTCCGGATGTGTGTCCAGACGAGATCTTTGGCCACCTCTGCAGGTCGACGCTGCAGTTCTTGGTTCGGAAGATAACCAGGGGGCGAAAAACACCACCCCAGCCAATCAATGGTGTTCGGCTGAGACCCCAGCCAATGCCGGGTTAATACTCGTACATTGTCAAAGCCTTGTACTCTTCTCAGACGTTACTATCATATACCAGTGGCGTACCCAGGATTTACTCCAGGAGGGGGTCAATTTTGCTCAGGGGGCATAAAGTACCCCCACCAAAAAACTCACCGGATTTGGCCCACTATATTTTTAAAAGGGCATATTTTCACCATTGTTCTCTTAAAAAAAAAACATTTATTTTTTCGACCAAAGGGGGCACGTACAGACCTTCAGAGAGGGCGGCAATTGCCCCGTTTGCCCCCCCCCCCTCCTTGTGGTCGCCTATGGCATACACTGAAAAAACAATGAGAACTTTGACTGGTCTTCCTTCGAGAGCCTCACCGGCGCTCGACCGGCAGACCACCTCTACCACCACAGGAGCCTCTAAAGGACAGCAAAGGCCCTCTACCAGATCGGCAGGGGCCTCTAAAGTCCGGCAGATGACCATATCTACAGGTCGACAGGGCCCCTAAAGGCTGGAAGAGGGCCCTCTACAGGTCGACAGGGCCCTCTAAATGCTGACAGAGTCCCTCTGCAGATTGGAAGGGCGATCTACAGATCGACAGGGCCCTCTAAAGAACGGCAGGGTCATCTAAAGGCCCACAAGGCCCTCTAAAAACCGGAAGGGCCCTATACAGGCCATAAGGGCCCTATAAAGGCCGGAAGGGCCCGTTAAAGGCCGCCAGGGCCCTCTAAAGGCCGGCAGGGCCATCTAAAGGCCGGCAGAGAGCCCTCTATAGATTGGCTGGGGCACTCTGCAGATCGACAAGGCCCCTAAAGGCTAAAAGAGGGCCCTCTACAGGTCGACAGGGCCCTCTAAATGCCGGAAGGGCCCTCTAAATGCCGGTAGAGGCCCTCTACAGATTGGCAGGTCGATATACATATTTGTTTAGGTTGATGGGCGTTCTTCTATGCGACGTAAGGCGTTTCGCGGGTGCCTGCCACCATCCAAGACACTGGGGCCTTCGGCCTCAGGGGGCCCTCGCTCGGTCGCGAGAGGGGCTGCCTGGCCTCCAAATGGGGGGCATGACCCCCTTGCCCCCCCCCCCCCCCCTTGCCTATGTCCTTGCAGGGGACCCCTGGCTTTTGACCTCCAGAGGGCCTCTCTGGCTTCCAGAGGGCCCCTCTAGCCTTCGGTGGCCTTTCTGACCTCCAAAGGACCCCCTCTGACCCCCAGGGACCCACCTCTGACTTCCCCTCCGACTTCCGGATGGTCTCCTCTGGCCTTCAAAGGGCCCCTCTGACCTCCATAGGACACCCTGTGGCTTCCAGCGACACCTGTGACCTCCGTGACGGAGCCTGCGAGATGGGGCCTCTTTGAAGCATGGAGGGACCTCCTTAAATGACAGGAGGGGAAAAAAGATATGTTTGCCCCCTCCCCCTGCCCGACGACAGGGGGGAGGGGGGGGCAACTGCCCCACTTGACCCTCCGGTGGCGCCGCCGCTGCTACAAGGTCAGGAACACCTTCCTATTGACGGACGACCAAAAGAAGGCCAGGGAAGACTGGTGTGAATGGCTCCTCGGTCAGCCTGAACACTTTGTCGACGATGTGATATGGTCTGATGAAAAGCGGGTTGTCCTAAAGGAGGCTCCAAACAGGCAGAACTATCGCTTCTGGTCACCCTACGATCCGGAGATGGACGCCCAATGCAAGGAGCAAGGCTCAAAGGAGGTGATGTGCTGGACAGCGGTCGTGCGTGGCAAGGTTCTCCTGCACTGAATTGAAAGGAAGGAGCGAGTGACAGGCGAGGCGTACCACAAGATGCTCCAGGATGTCTTGTGGCCCCAAGTGAGAGACATGCGTGGTATTTGGTTTCAACAAGACGGGGCCCAGTCGCACATGCCAGCCAGAGACTGGCTGCTAAACACGTTCGGGGACGTGTCATCAGCCGGCTGACGCCGATCAGCTGGCCGGCCAAATACCCGGACTTGTCATGCCTTGACTATTGGTTTTGGGGCGTAGCTCTTACAGAAGTCGCGAAATGCAAGCCAATAAATATAACAGAGCTAAAGGAGGTCAACTACTTTAACTACTTTGCCAGCAGTCTGGACACGGCGGACGTTCTCAGGGCAACGCGGCACGTTCACCGCAGAGCTAAGGTGTGTCTGGACGAACATGGCGCCACCTTTGAGAGGCGCCTGAAGAAAGCCAAAGTGTCGAGGGAGTAAGGGAGGAGCTAACAATGCAAATGTTACAATGTTATTAAATGGAAGATAAACGCACAATATGTAGTTGAACGCTTTTTCTTTGTATTTGGGGCGATTAGTTTTTAACGTTTCTTTGAGAACACCCTGTATATTGGAAAACCAAGTATGGATTATGCCCAAACCGAATTACAGGGCAATATATATATGTATATATTTGACTTACGTATAGCTCCCTAAGTATGATAGGTCTGTATTTTTTTATTCGACATTTGCCAAATCTGCGGCAGTGCGGACCTTTGCTTTTTCGAACCCCTTAGGTCCCTCCACTTTTGGGTGATTAATCGCTCTACGATCGCTCGTATTGATTTTTTATTTAAAAAAACTTAAAGTTCACCTTTAATTAACATGGGGTTTTGGACTGAGATAGCAGATTTGTAGAGCAGATCTAAAAATGGGTTGTGGTGAAAGAATTACCTCCCTACGTTAAGTAATTTCGACACAGGACTAGTGGGCCCGGTTGCATGTCCGCTGTTCCCGGCCACGATCGGGACATGAACGCTCGCCGTCGGAGGCAGGTACACTCTCTTGCGCGTAGTCTCTGATCACGAAGCCTAGTTAATATCCGCTCAGCCGCCCGGGCGGCGCGGCGGCCCCTTGTCAGAGACTGTACTTGGCGTCAGGCGGAGCGGGGCGGAGCCAGAACGCCAGCTGGACGAACATGGTACGATTTCTCGTGAAATAGAAAAAGAAACTGACTTGTTTCTCCACATATATCCATCAGTTATCCAAACCAAAGTAATATTCGTAGTTTCAGCTCAAGATACGCCGTATGGTTGAATTTCAAGACAACTTTCAAGGTGACCTATTCCCTTTAACCCTCACCCGTGCAGCGTCCGATCAGTGTGTGACCGTGCAGGGGGGGGGGGGGTACAACTCCCCTAGCGTTTCGCCCCTAATTGGGCTAGAGCTTCGATTCAAAGACGAACGTGTTGCTTGTCACGAGAGGAAGCCATTGATATCCATTTGTAAGGTCCTAGGTCATTAGGTGACCTCTGAGGTCATGCCATTTTTTTACGCGAGTTATTCCCGAAAAACCGAGAGGGGGATCACAACCCCCCTCGGTTTTTCGGGAATAACTCGCGTAAATATCAACCGATTGCGATAAAACTTTCAGTACCCTACTTGTGAACAATTTGACACGTATTCTGAAAATGTTAAGTTGTAGGTCACATGACCCGTGACCTTTGACCTGTTTTTCATGGTCATGTCAGGCGCAAATGGCGTCCCGTATAGAATTGATCCTTGTATCTTGTGCAGTTTCATGGTGTTTGTTGTTCAGGAGCATATGCACAGGTGTTTCCAGGTGACAGTTGTGGTTTCCATTGAGATTGTGACCTCGATTGACCTTTTCAGAGGTCCACCGAGGTCACTGACCTCCGATGACCTCATATTACTTTTTTGGCTTCTGGCAGTTTCTAGGGCATTTTATGACGCTGATTTCAAATATGGGATCCATTTTACATATTGTAGTGTGTGAGGTGGCCGTTAGAGGCGCGAGTGTCGCGCGCCCTGACCTGTCAGTGACCGAATACAGCAGTCGATCGCTACATTTGGTGACAAGCGGTGAGATGCTCCGAAGTCTGAGCCTCACGCGATGGCTACCGGCGGTGGAAGTGACGGGACGGGTGCGGTGACGGTGACGGTGACGGTGAAGTGCCGGGACGGGTGCGGTGACGGTGACGGTGACGGTGACGGTGAAGTGACGGGACGGGTGCGGTGACGGTGACGGTGACGGTGACGGTGACGGTGAAGTGACGGGACGGGTGCGGTGACGGTGACGGTGACGGTGAAGTGACGGTGAAGTGACGGGACGGGTGCGGTGACGGTGACGGTGACGGTGAAGTGACGGGACGGGTGCGGTGACGGTGACGGTGACGGTGAAGTGCCGGGACGGGTGCGGTGACGGTGACGGTGACGGTGAAGTGACGGGACGGGTGCGGTGACGGTGACGGTGACGGTGAAGTGACGGGACGGGTGCGGTGACGGTGACGGTGACGGTGAAGTGACGGGACGGGTGCGGTGACGGTGACGGTGACGGTGAAGTGACGGTGAAGTGACGGGACGGGTGCGGTGACGGTGACGGTGACGGTGAAGTGCCGGGACGGGTGCGGTGACGGTGACGGTGACGGTGAAGTGACGGGACGGGTGCGGTGACGGTGACGGTGACGGTGAAGTGACGGGACGGGTGCGGTGACGGTGACGGTGACGGTGAAGTGACGGGACGGGTGCGGTGACGGTGACGGTGACGGTGAAGTGACGGTGAAGTGACGGGACGGGTGCGGTGACGGTGACGGTGACGGTGAAGTGACGGGACGGGTGCGGTGACGGTGACGGTGACGGTGAAGTGACGGGACGGGTGCGGTGACGGTGACGGTGAAGTGACGGGACGGGTGCGGTGACGGTGACGGTGACGGTGAAGTGACGGGACGGGTGCGGTGACGGTGACGGTGACGGTGAAGTGACGGGACGGGTGCGGTGACGGTGGTTGTGCCACCGCAGCCCAAGACCGAGCAGTGCTCAATCGGCGAGTACATCGAGTACTTCGAGGCTGTGGCGACCGCCAACTCGTGGGATGACGCAGTGAAAGCGATATTTTTTCCGGCATTGCTGGGTGTCGGCAACACAGTGCTCACAGACTGCTCGGAGGCAGACAAGAGGAGTTTTGTGAAGCTCAAAGCTTACGTCACAAGAGTCGGTGAGCCATATCGAGACGTTTACATGATAGACTTGTTCCGTGTGAGAAAGACCGATTCAGAGACTGTGGAAAGGTACCGCGACCGTGTGGTAACGATGATGGAGCAGGTGTATCCGCGGTTTGCGGCGGCAAATAAGACGATGCTGGCCCGTGACTTTTTCGTGTGTGGCCTCCCGGACCATATGAGATTGGCTGTGCTTAATTCTGGATCGTGTCGCAAGTCGGAAGAGGCAGTCAACTCAGCGCTCATGTGCTACAGCTTGAGCGACCGGCTCGGGCCGCGCGGCGCCGGCGTGGCTGCAGGCGGGGGTCACGTGACCATGCGCGCTCCGCGTGCGCTTCCCGCCCCAATGGGGAGTGGGAGGGGTGGTGACCCGAACCGGTCTGGCCCAGTGTGCTGGGGCTGCGGCGTTCCGGGCCACTGGCGGGCGCAGTGTCGGGCGCCCGGCGCTAGACCGGGAGCGGAGGCGAGAGGCCGGCGGCTGGATGGTATCGCTGCTGCGCCCGCGCCGGTGTCGACAGACAGCCGCATCTACGTCGACGCGGACATCGACGGGGAAGCCGTGAGGCTTCTGGCGGACAGCGGGGCTACAGTCAGCTGTTTGGCGCCGTCGTTTGAGCCAAACGACACGTCCAAGGAGCACTACATCACGGCTGCGAATGGTTCGCAGATGCCGGTGTATGGCGTGCTGAGGTGCGCTGTCACTCTCGGTGGTGACACCAGGACGCATGAGTTCCTCATCACTGATGTTCAGCATGGCGTAGTGGGATCAGACCTGCTACAGAAGTTCGGTGCTTCGGTCGATTTTGATCGCCGAGCCGTCCGTGTCAGCGTGGGTGGCGGTGGCGCGACTCACGTGGATTCGCCGGCCGGCGGAGGCTTCGGGCGCGCCTTCTCCGGCGCTGGCGCCTGCGCTGGAGCGCCATCTACCGCGGCGACTAGCCCGCCATCTACCGGCTGCATACAGTCTCGGCGGTCGGCTGGGATCGAGGCGCCTGTGCTCGACGGGGAGGAAGGAGACTTTCACGAGATCGGGATGATGCTCACCGGTGAGGACTTGTCGAGTAAGTGCGAGTTTAGCGGTGATCAGGTCACCTCGCCTGCGCTGGAGGACCTTAAGAGAGAGTTTGTGGATGTGTTCAGTGGTCTCGGTTGTAACACAGCACGTAATAGAACATTAGCTAGAGACCACCAGTGAGCGCCCGGTGGTGTGCCGTCCGCACAGACTTCCAGCGGCTTACAAAGACTCAGCGGGCAATCGATCAGATGCTTCGTGATGGTGTGGTGGAGCCGAGTGACAGTGACTACATGAACCATATAGTACTGGTAAAAAAAGAAGAACACCGACGACATTCGTGTGTGCATTGATTTCAGGGCGCTGGACGAGGTGACGGTGAAGGATCGACAGCCGGTGCCACTGGTATTGGATGCCGTTACGCAGCTCTCCGATACAGTGGTGTTCTCGGTTCTCGACGCCCGTTCAGGGTACTACCAGATTCCACTGAGGGAGCAGGACCGGAAGAAAACTGCATTCCAGTTCAACGGTCAGCTGCTACATTTTGTTGTGATGCCATTCGGGCTCTGCAACGGACCGAGCATGTTCAGCCGTCTGGTACACAAGCTGACCCGAGACCTGACGTGTGTGGTGGCATACTTCGACGACTGGTGCGTTCACAGTCGTAATGTGACGTCACACATCAGTGATCTACACACTGTGCTGCAGAGGCTGCGAGAGGCAGGACTGACACTGAACGGCGACAAGTGTAAGTTCCTGATGACGTCACTGGAATCGTTCCTGGGCTTCAGCATCGCAGGAGGAGCGTTTCGGCTGACAGAGGAACACATCCGAGCGATCGAGGCTCTGCGGCGCCCCGTGGATCAGACGTCTCTGAGGAAGTTTCTGGGTTTGTGCGGCTTTTATCGGTTACACATTCCCGACTTTAGTCTGATAGCCCGGCCGCTTCACGATCTCCTTCAGAAAGGGAAGTCGTTCCTATGGGATGGCGCGCACGAGGAGGCGTTCCGACGCCTAAAATCACTGCTCGCGGATCGCCCAGCGCTGAAACTCCCAACCGAGACATTACCGTTCTCGGCGCGTACAGATACCAGTGAGGCTGGCTTCGGCTGCGTGCTGGAGGCGGACGGTCAGCCAGTGGAGTTTAGCAGCAAGGCGTTCAGCAAGTCTCAACGCAACTACTCGGTGATCGAGAAGGAGGCGTTTGCGATCGTGCACGCTATGAAGAGATGACGCCACCTGCTGATCGGGCGGCCGGTGCTGCTCCTCCCGGACCACAAGCCGCTTCAGTGGCTGCGCTCGAAGAAGGACCTGACGGGACGCCTCGGCCGGTGGACACTGTTGTTGGAGGAGTTTGACGTCAAAATCCAGCACGTATCGGGCTCTGAACACGTCGTCCCGGACGCGCTTAGCCGGTCGTTCCTGGAGGAGCCGCACAGTGTCGCTAGTGTCGCCGACTGGCGATCAGAGCTGGCGGATGATGAGGCCGTGCAGCTGGCGCGGATCCAGAAGCCGGCAGAGTTCCGGGTCAACCCGCACGGCGCGCTGTGCCACGTGCACCCGAACTTCGGAGAGCAGCTGGTGGTGCCGACATCTCAGCGGACTACGATCATCCAGGCGCTTCATGATGACAAGCTGGCGGGTCACGCCGGGTTCAGGCGGACGATTCGGCGCGTTCAGGAGCGGTACTTCTGGCCTGGCATGACCAAAGACATCAAACAACACGTCAAAGCATGTTTGACATGCTGCACCGTGAAAGACACGCCGGTGCCGATGGCCCCACTAGTGCCAGTGGACACATCTGCGTTAAATGTATGGGGAAAATGTGGCAATAGACATTGTTGGTCCGATCATGCCGAGATCTGAGAGTGGTGCCAGATTTATAGTTGTGTGCCAGGACTACTTCTCGAAGTGGCCTGAACTTGTAGCTTTACCGTCCACTGAGGCAGCAGTGATTCAGCAGTGGTTGTTTCAGGGGCGGATCCAGGATTTTCTAAGGCAGGGGGCTTCAGGCCTGAGGGCGGCATATTTCCTCGGTGACGGGGGCGGCATGGTGCCTTCCGAGGGCGGCATAATGCCTTCCGAGGGCGGCGATGTACCTTCCGAGGGCGGCATAATGCGTTGTGAGGGCGGCAAGATGTCTTCTGAGGGTGCCAGGGTGCCTTCAAAGAGTGCTACGATGCTGTTGGTAGACGCAAGGGCGCCCTGGCGGCCTCCCGAAAACGCTACGGCGCCTTCGGCGCCGGCAAATCCTATACAAAAAGGGCGCCGTTTTCTAAGGCAGGGGGCTTCACCCCTACGGCCCCCCCCCCCCCCCTGGATCCGCCACTGGTTGTTTGATGAGGTGTTCTGTCGTCATGGTTCTCCGTCTGAGATTGTCACTGACCAGGAAACGCAGTGGACAAGCGCGTCATTTAAGCATGTTTGTGAAAAACTAGGCATCAAACACCGTATGACGTCACCATATCACCCTCAGTCGGACATGGTGGAGCGTTTCAATCGAACTCTGTTGAACATGGTCCGATCGTATGTAGACGAGCACAAGGAGTGCTGGGATGAGAACCCGCAGTCGCTGGCATTCGCCTATCGGACGGCGGTGTGTGAGACGACGCAGGCAACGCCCTTCGAGCTCGTATTCTGTAGGCGCGCTCAACTGCCGATTGACACGATGCACTCGAGTATGCGTTCTGTGTCGGACTCAGGCCTGATGAGTCGTCTGACTGATGTGCGTACTGGCGCGCGCGAGGTGTCGCGGCGGGCAGCTTTGAAGCGAGCAGATGACTATTATGCCGCCAAACATGTGAAAGTGCGCGAACTAGAGGGTAGGTGCAGACGTGTTTTGGAAGCGACCGATTCGTCAGGCAGGTGTTTCACCAAAGCTGCAGCCTCTCTGCCTCTGGTCTGGGCCTTTTGTTGTCACTCAGAAGATGTCAGACGTGAATTATCGTATCCGAGATGTCGAGGGGAAATCTGTCGTGGTTCATGTGAACAATTTGAAAGCTTCCCATGTATCCCAGGTCACCACGCGGGCGGGAGCGATTATTCGCTCACGCGGTAGGCCGAGGAAACGACAGTAGGCGCTGCTGAAAGGTGATGCAGGCGTGACAACAGCAACAGTGCGTGATATTTGTTTTGCTTAGAGGCATACTGTTTTCGTTATGTATGTTTTTTTTGGAGGGAGGAGGTAGATGCCAAACTTGGTGGGGAGGTGCAGTGTGTGAAGTGGCCGTTAGAGGCGCAGGTGTCGCGCGCCCTGACCTGTCAGTGACCGAATAGAGCAGTCGATCGCTACAATATGTGTATGTTCCACTGGGGTCATGCGCCTCACAGGTCAACCGAGGTCACTGCCCTCAAATGTCCTGACATGACTTGACATACCTTTTTGGAATTTGGCAGTTTCTAGGACTTTTTATGACGCTGATTTCAAATTTGGCAACCCATTTAGCATAATGATATGCTCATTCGCGATTCTAGCTCGATTAAATTAAATTTATAAGCATTTACCATTTGGTTGAATTTTGGGTCATTGACATGACCTCAGAGGTCATCTAATGATCTAGGACCTTACAATCGGATATCAATGGCTTACTCTCGTGACGAGCAACACGCCCGTTTTTGAATCGAAGCTCTAGCCTAATTACGGGCGAAACGCTAGGGGGGTCGTACCATCCCCTCCCCCTGCACGATCACGCACTGATCGGACGCTGCACGGGCGAGGGTTAAAGGGATTATACGGGTTTCCGTCCTGAAAGTAAATGCACTCTTTTGCAGTTGTATGAGCTTTTAACACGTTTAAGACATATAACAGGGACCTCAATGCTCATTTAGTCCATTATTTCAGAAATTATCAGCGTTAAAACTTGGGCGTTTTTCGAGACTAGTATCAGATAACGAATACTTGATCGGCACTACTGTCCACCACTTTTATCTTAAGATCAATTTGAGAGTTTTTAATTATCTGCAAGTCCTACACTGGATCACACAATTATTATGCAATTCAAAACTGACGGGACTTTGTATTACTACACACTGTTCGTTGAGGTTTTGTGTTTTTGTGGTTTTCTTTTCTCTGGCCTTTAGCGTTGAGAATTTGGTGGTGGCGTATTATTTTTTTTGGCATGAAAATTCATGAAAATATATAATTTTATGGGAAAACTAGGTAACTGCTGCTGTCGTTGGAACAAAACAAGTTTATTTTCTTTCAAATATTGCTTATTTTACCGGAAATATGCCATACGTGATGTGTTTTTATTAGCATAAAAGAGATGACTGGCTCTGCCTCAGCCGGTCCTGCAGAAAATACGCGGTGGCATCACCGTGCACTTTGAAATGTCCTTACATGCAGAAGAGGTCATTTCCAGAAAAATGTGGCTACCGTGTGACTTCTATCACCTTTATAAGTACGTTTTACTATGTAACTCAATTATTCTGGGGAAAAAACGTATAATCCCTTTAACACGCGCCCTGGAGGGCCTCTGATAATTACACACCCTGGAGGGGGGGGGGGGCGGATTTCGCCCCCCCCCCTATGATCTCGAAAACCACGCAACGTAGCGACAAGCGGGAAACGACGTTAGATAGCTCGAGACAAGCTC
Source organism: Chirona hameri (assembly GCA_036785665.1). Lineage (NCBI taxonomy): Eukaryota > Metazoa > Arthropoda > Thecostraca > Balanomorpha > Balanidae > Chirona > Chirona hameri. The sequence continues at coordinate 110,467 of JAXIVJ010001111.1, read as the reverse complement.
TTTCGAAAGTATTTCGTTATTTTTTTTTCAGGTCAATATTGAGGTCACCAGAGGTCATCAAGGGTCAGATTTTCAAGTTTTCAAGACTTCGGTTCGAACACTCCCAAATATTTCGGGAACTATGATAGTTAGCAGCAAACGGAAAAAAGCAATCGAAAGTCATTGAAAAATGCAATCGACATTGGTGTCCTCAGATTTGAGCTCAGGTCAATAGTTTAGGCTCCAGAGGTCATCGAATGTCAAAAAGGTGATTTTGTTTTCAAAACTGTTTTCCCAAAATAACCTTTTACCTAATAAAGATAAAGCAATAATCTTTACGCTATCGCGTGTGTCTTGTCAAGGCGCTTAGAATGATATTCATGGTGACCGGGTTAGGTCAACTGATAAATTTGACCTCAGGTCAAAGTCAAGTGGTGACCCAAGTTGGTCATGTTGCATATTGGGCGACGTGTCTCGACGAGACAAACATATTGGTACCGTTTTCTCTTCTCTATCTTCATTATGTCGATAGTTATTGATAAAACCGTGTTGGCGGTCACAAAATTGACCTGACCTTAGGTCACTGATATTAGAAATCCGAGATCAACAAATTGTTGGTATCTATGATCTTATGAAGTCCTGCAAGATTGAAATCGATTGGCGTAAAACTATGGCTGTAGTACTACTGCAAACGTTTTGGAGTTGAGGTCATCACGTGACCTGGTCTGGTGACCTGACCTGAGATGACCTGAGGCCAAGAATTTTACATAATGCGGGAAGTTCATTTCTAAACAGGTATACAAAAAACGGCGGCGCTGCGCGTTGCTGTTTTTGCGCTATCCTCGAAAAACCGGAGGGGTGGACGGATTTCGCCCCCCCCCCCCCCCTCCAGGGCGCGTGTTAAAGGAAATAGTTCACCTTCAACATGGGTTTTGAACTGAAATAGCAGTTTTGTAGCCCGTGTTGAAAAATCCTTATCTGGAACTTTTCTTGGCTGAAAAGACTCTCCAGCCGAAGATATTTGACTTTTTGGCGAAGGAATACGGCACGGCGCATATATGATGTACCGTACCGTCTGAAAGTGCCAGCACTGCCATGGAGCATGCGCAGACCAATAACGCACACCATAAAATCAATAATTTACAACCTTCTGTCCTGAATTGGCGCGATGTAGGACCATTTTTAAACAGAAATAAAGAAACTGTATTAAAAATATAATAAAATCGTGTTCTGAAAAAATTCCCGAAGGTGAACTATTTCCTTTAAAGGAAATAGTTCACCTTCAACATGGGTTTTGAACTGAAATAGCAGTTTTGTAGCCCGTGTTGAGAAATCCTTATCTGGAACTTTTCCTGGCTGAAAAGACTCCCCAGCCGAAGATATTTGACTTTTTGGCGAAGGAATACGGCGCATATATGATGTACCGTACCGTCTGAAAGTGCCAGCACTGCCATGGAGCATGCGCAGACCAATAACGCACACCATAAAATCAATAATTTACAACCTTCTGTCCTGAATTGGCGCGATGTAGGAACATTTTTAAACAGAAAAAAGGAAACTGTATGAAAAAATATAATAAAATCGTGTTCTGAAAAAAAATTCCGAAGGTGAACTATTTCCTTTAAAGGGATATTGCCACCTCGCAGGCCAATATGGAGCTTTTGGTGTGTATCGGTAGATTAAGCGTGTCCGATTTCACCTGCAAAATTTAGTTTCCGAAACTTCCCTCATTAGATAAAAAAAAAATACATTTGCACCACTCATGATTGGCACACATTCGAAAAATTGAAGTCGCCTCATCTCTATTTAGAATCACTTCTTTGCGGACTATGATTTGCTTTTGAATATTGTGAACTTTACATCACCATTCCGTCAGCGCACTTTAAAATTAAAATGCGTATACAGTTAATTATATTTTCAACAACCATAGCCTCTTTCATAATAAAACATGAATAAAACAGCAAGAATGGCCATGGCTCGACTTTGGGGCCGTAGGAGATTTATCACCAATCCTTATAACCCAGATATACTTTTCAAGGTCAAATATCGGCGAATTCGGACGTTTCGGCTTTGGGCGGGCGCCAATTTCACAGCCAAACTGTATGAGAGTGGCCATCATGAATCTAGTACTAAGCACAGCTGGGACCAACGTTTTGGAGTCAGAAATAAATAATAAATACATTGCCGATACCCTGCTTTAGGTGCTGCAGGAGTAAGTTTGAGATTGGGCATACACATTTGTTGATCCCCACCATTCATTTAAGTTGCTTTTGATAAAATCCTCCGGAGGTGGCAAAACCCCTAACTCTGGGACACAGAATCTGTCACTTCCAGACGGGTTTCTTTCAATAACTTAGAAACTGTGTTAGATATCAACGCTAAACTGCGTGATGTTTATCAATTTTACATATTCCTGCAAAATTGTATGAAGTCGGTCAAATACTTTGGGAGATAATGACGTTTTAGTGATGTTATGTCACGCCATTTTTGGTGAAATAACGATAAATATTTGAGCATTTGTATAAATCTAGTTTTGAAGTAAATTGCAAATAAAAGGCGCAAAAGGAAAGGAAATTACATTATCTTGAAAATGCGGATATCAGATTTGTGAAATTTTGAGTTTTTGACCCTAAAAAGAATATCACTAATTTGGGGGAAGTTCCACAAAATCGCATTTTTCAAAAGTATTCAAATATCTGAATACATATTTGAGGACCAAGCGTAGAAAACATCCAAGCGTATTTTCATGGCAATATGGTCATGTTTGATTCACTTATGGCTCCCCACGTATGACTAATTTGACAATTTCGCATATGTTTTAGATGCGTATTATTGTGAACCAGGGTTTGGATACTTGTTTACCACTTAGCCGGAGAGGAAGTGTGAGGTAGCCAAAAGTAACTTTTCACCATTTATAAAGTACAAATAATATTCAGGCTGACCAGTGGTGGATCTACGTTAGGGCAAATAAGTAAATCCCCCCCCCCCCCAAAAAAAAAAGAGAAAAAAAAGGAAAATCGGTAGTCAGACGTATATCTTTGCCCCCCCCCCCCCCCAACCGTTCTAGGAGGTTGTGATTTTTGTTTCTGGGAAGTCATTTACACCTCCCCTGGTAAACAACTTTTCGCTGACGTAACTGAGCGAAATTCGTCCCCCGAAACCTAGATCCGCCACTGCGGCTGCTCCCCCCCCCCCCCCTCCACACACAATTTGCAAAACGTTCACACACCCTTGCCTGGAGCCGTTGGCTTTCAGAGTCTCTCTAGCACGCATTGCTTTCTCGTACAGAGCAGCCTCGTACGCTGACCCACAGAACTAAATGAGAAGCTATTCAAATAATTAGTGACTGCGTGACATGAAGGAAAATGATGGCATGATTTCAGCAACGACCCTTTCTACCATCACACCGTACTTTAAACTGATACACCTACTTAATTTAATTTAAATGAAAATATGTATTTTATTAAATTAAATTGCATCAAATTTAATGCAATTAAATTAAATTAAATTAATTTCGCACAGATCCATAATGCACCGTTTAAAGAAAATAATCGCTATTAACTGATGTACGAAAACATGCAAAAAAATCACATATTTCTTTCTTTAGTGGAATGGTGCTTGAAAAGACGACAAACAAATGTTTCGAAGTCCTCGTAGTATCTGTATTATCATAAGGTGAACACACGGTATCTCCCGGGCACCCGTCACTAACGTTGACGCAGCACCCACAGTTTAACCTACATTCGTAACACCTTTCAGTCACATCTGTCACCAATGGCATCGCTCGTCCAATATTAAATCAACACATCATAGCACATCGTACACAGCTATTCCAGCACATATCGACTAAAGTAGTATCGTGCGGAACGATCCAACAGCATCGGCTCGCTTCAAAATCACTGGACAAAACAAATATAACACGTCAGCATGCGACTATTTGTCAAATAACACCACGCATGGCACCACGACTAGAGCACAACACTTTTCAAAGCGCACCACAATTTGTACGCCGCCTTACTTCCACCCCGCTTCGATCCGAAGCACTGGACGCTCCCTCGACGAGAAGCAAACGCTAGCGCCATCTATGACCAAGTCACTGAAGCTTAGGTTCACACGTCGGCCACCGCTGGCGGCCCGCTCGCGGGCCGTTATGTCCGTGGCGGTGATAAAGCCATCACCATGAGGAGGAGCGCAGTGAGGAGTGCCACCGAGCAGCAGCTCGGGATTCCTGCCCCTGAGCGGGCGGCAGCGTCAGTCGGCCGGCCGAACAGCACGCGCACTGGTTCGTCCGCCTTGGAGATCACCGGGTCCGGCTCACTGAAACATAGAGGGCACTACCTGTCAGTCGAGGTCCAGCAGCCCAGTATAGAGGACACTATTGCCAACACATCCAGCAGGACATAGAGTGCACTACTATCAGCTGAGATCCACCGGCTGAATATAGAGAACACTACTGTCGGCACATAGCGGTGCTATAGAGGGCACTGAAGTCAACCGAGATCCACTGGCTGAATATAGAGAACACTACTGTCGGCACATAGCAGTGTTATAGGGGGCACTACTGTCGGCACATAGCGGTGCTATAAGGGGCACTACGGTCAGTTCACCCAGACTAGCGTGACAGCAGCCCACTGGACTTTTCAGCCACTTGAAGGATTACGTTTCAAGTTGAGATTGATAGAGTTGAAATCGATGAGTCGACAGTTATTTTGCAATGATGCCGTTGCAGTGCAACTCTTCTCGCATTTGGCCTTTCATTGATGAATAAACATCCCCAACATCAATGGCATTGGCGTTTTAGGTATAAATGGTGCCGCAATAGCTGCGATAAAAGACGGTTTACTGCTGCGGTAAAAATAAAGAACATTTTGCTTGACAATTTACCCAGCGTTACGCATAGAACTATCAAATTTCTGGGCAGCCGGTGCTGACGAGTCGACGAAACCCGTGCCGGAGCGTCACCCGGTCTGCCGACCCCTGTTCGACGCCGCTGTCCCCACCTGTCGTCCGGGTCGCCAATGCGCACCCAGAGGTCGCTGAAGTTATCGCTGTTCTTCCTGTCCTGCTGTCTGGAGGCGTGCCGGCCGCGGCCCACCGCCGGGGCCTCTCTGGCCGGCGAGTCCGAGCCTCGCAACCGGGCTCCCTCCGATGGTCCCTTCCCACCACCGCCGCCACCGCCGGGCCGCCGCCGCCGGTTGAACCTGCAGACAGGACAATATCAGACACATTGCCACAGTTCCGAGTGAAATGTCATACAAGAGCGTTACATACATGAGAAATATAACTATACATATACATCATAAATCACAAGTAAATCTTTGAAATAGACTTTGTAAACAAAACTTTGTGCACTTAAATCAAATGATTTTCTAGCATCCATCCTTTGAATTTCGATTACTGTGCTTGTTTAGTGCTTAGTCTTAGTACATTTGGTTAACATTTTAACGACGCCTATTCGTTTAATTCGTTAAACATTATCAGGACATTGCCAGTGCACATCATGTAAAAATGCATTTTCCTCGTGTCAGAGTAAAGGAATAGAAACACTATTTCTAACTGGGTATACGTCTGTCCTTACCACCTAAATGACTCCTGCCTTTTGCCTTTTCCACAGCGTCACGTCACGTTTTGCCTTTTTTGCCTTTTCCTGCCTTTTGACTTGTGCCTTTTCCAGGACTATCTTCCTTTGTTTTGATGAAGGACGTTTCCTAATTTAGTGCCGGAAATCATTAATTAGAATAGCCTACGAATGTGTCACCCGTCTGATCCTGAAGTTGTTTGTCATTGTAATTCATGGGCTTCCTTAAAGTCCAGACTGGTTATTGATTCACCTTTTTTGGAAGGATTCAATCACGATTCATTTTGGAATATGAATGATTCCGTCACCATTTGATGACGTCTTGGATTCATGAATAACCATTTTGCGAAATTATTCTTTCCGATTCAAAGAATCAAAACATTGTTTGATCAAATCACGTTTCACTCACCATTGAAATAGCATTGCACAGTTTTTTTTTTTAAATTCAATCAGCCTTGTTTCTATGCGGGTTTTGATTCAATCATGATTCATGAATAAAAAAATCTGGTGGTGAATCGATTCTTCTTTCATTCAAGGGATTTTGATTGAACGATTCCAATCGATTCAATCAGACTCGAATAATAACCAGTCTGCCTTAACACGCGCCCTGGAGGGGGGGGGGGGACGAAATCCGCCCCCCCCCATACTCCGGTTTTTCGAGGATTGCGCAAAAACGGCGGCGCGCAGCGCCACCGTTTTTCTGCACACCTGTTCAGCAATGAACTTCCCACATTATGTAAAATTATTGGCCTCGGGTCATCTCAGGTCAGGTCACCAGACCAGCTCACGTGATGACCTCAACTCCAAAACGTTTGCGGTAATACCACAGCCACAGTTTTAAGCCGATCGGTTTCAATCTTGGAGGACTTCATAAGGTCATTGATACCAACAATTTGTTTGTCTCGGATTTCTAATATCGGTGACCTAAGGTCAGGTCAATTTCGTGACCGCCAACACCGTTATGTCAATAACTATAGACATAATGAAGATAGCAGAGAAAATGGTACCAATGTGTTTGAATCGTCGAGACACATCTCCCAATATGCAACATGACTAACTTGGGTCACCACTTGACTTTGACCCCTGGTCAAATTTCTCAGTTGACCTACCCCGGTCACCATGAATATGATTCGAAGCGCCTTGACGAGACAAACACGATGGCGTAAACACCATTGCTTTATCTTTATTAGCTAAAAAAATTATTTGCGAAAAACAGTTTTGCAAACAAAAACTTTGACATTCGATGACCTCTGGAGTCTAAACTATTGACCTGAGCTCGAATTGTGAGGACACCTATGTCGATTGCATTTTATAAGGGCTTTCGATTGCTTTTTCTGTTTGCTGCTAACTATCATAGTTCCCGAGATATTTGGGCGTGTTCGAAGCGAAGTCTTGAAAACGTGAAAATCTGACCCTTGATGACCTCTGGTGACCTCAATATTGACCCGATAAAAAAATGACCGAATACTTTCGAAAGAGCTTGTCTCGAGCTAACTAACATCGTTTTCTGCTTGTCGCTACGTTACGTGGTTTTCGAGATCATAGGGGGGGGGGGGGGCAAAATCCACCCGCTCCCTCCAGGGCGTGTAATTATCAGAGGCCCTCCAGGGCGCGTGAAGCCCTCGCTCGGGTAGAGGGGGGTGGATGCCCCCCCCCCCTCGGTTTTCTGGAATAACTCGCGAAGTTTCCAACCGATTTCGATGGAACTTTCAGTACCCTACTTTTGAAGAAAAAAATCCCACATACTCTGAAATTTTTAATTTCTAACCCACAACCCGTGACCTATGACCTGTTTATCAAGGTCATGTCAGGCGCAAATGGCGTCCCGCAGTATCGATGCTTGTAACTTGTGCAGTTTCCGAGTGTTTGTTATTCAGGAGCATGTGTACAGGTGTTTCCAGGTGACAGTTGTGGTTTCCACTGAGATTGTGACCTCGATTGACCTTTCCAGAAGTCAACTGAGGTCACTGACCTCCGATGACCTCAGATTACTTTTTTGGGGCTTATGGCGGTTTCTAGGACATTTTGTGACGCTGATTTCAAATTTGGGATCCATTTTACATAATTATATGTTCCACTGGGGTCATGCGCTTCCACAGGTCAACCGAGGTCACTGACCTCAAATGACCTGACATGACCTTTTTTGGAATTTGTCAGTTTTTAGGACATTTCGTGACGCTGATTACGAATTTGGCACCCATTAAGCATTATGATATGCTCATTCACGATTCTAGCTCGATTAAATTAAATGTATACGCATTTAAAATTGTGATGACTTTTGGGTCATTGACATGACCTGACATGACATGACCTGAGGTCACCTAATGATCCAAGACCTTACAATCGGATATCAGCGGCTTCCTCCCGTCACAAGCAACACGCTCGTCTTGGTCTCAAATCTCAATTAAGGACGAAACGCTAAAGGGGGGTCGTATCACCCCCCCTACCCGAACACGTAGTGATTTTGCCCTACCCGGGAGAGGGTTAAACACCACACAATCATGTACCTACCTATATTTAACACTCTTTCAGAATCAACGCCTGGGGAAAACACTTATCAGGCCGAATACTGTCTAAACCTAAGCCACAAACTTCGTGTGAACTTCCAAAGATATCTAGAATGTACTTACAGATAAAAAAAATGTGTGTACTATAAATGTAAAGCTGTCTTAGTAGGTATCAGCTCACCTTCGTATCCTTTCCCTGGGTCCAACTTTCGTCACTTTATACCCCGCCTGCCTCAGAACGTCCAGCACAGTGTAGTTCCCCAGAAAATGCCCTGTAAAGAAATAAACGCACACATTTTACAATACAATCCAGAAAGCGGCGCAGGACCGTTAACAAGTGGCGGGACAGACCCATGTCTACCTCTGGCACAACAGAAACGACGCACGGCACGCACGCGCGCATGGCTGCGGCCGCCGCGCCGGCGGCAGGTAACAGGGGATCATCGTACACAAACAAACCAATCACCGGTAGACAAGCCATCCATCATCGTCACTCGCCGCCCGCGGGCACACCATATGCAAATTAACAAGCCGGAACACCCACCGCTGGATAACTCACTCTCCTTTCCCTCGCCCCTCTCCAGTCACATCATTATTCCCCCGTCACATTATCATTCCTCAGTCACATTATCATTCCCCCATCCGTCGCATGCGTCACTGGCTGGGAAAACGACGCATGACGTTTAAATTGGCCGCTCACCAGATCGATTGAATGGCGTGAAATGATCGTGACTGAGTGCGTTTGCACACGTCGTCTCATCAGTTGTACAAAGTAATCACAGTGGCCTTGAGTGTCATTGTGTTGCTCTCTGACTGCATGTATGCAGACACATTCACATCATAATGGGCTGAGGAGGCGGTGGCGACGGCGGCAGCGACGGCGGCAGCGACGGCGGCAGCGGCGGCGGCGGCGAGGGCAGCGGGGGCGAGGGCGGCGGGGGCGGCGGCGGCGGCAGAACGAACAGCGGCGAGGGCGGGGGCGGCCAGGCAGCGTGCAGGAATGGCTCACAGCCCTTCAGAGCGGTCGCCGTCCGCCGTCCGCCGGGGCCGGGTGATGCCGACAGTTCGGCCCGTGCTCGGGGCTGCTCGGGGCGGCCCGTGCTCGGGGCTCGTTCACCGGTGCTCTACACTCCTGCCCGGCACGCACCGGGCCATATTTAATACTATGTCTGGCGACTGCTGGCGACCCCCTCCCCTCTCCTCGGCCCGGGGGGGGGGGGCGCCGGTACAACTGTCGGGCCGCTCCGCCCCGGCCAGGGGCCAACTCAAACACACTGCTGCCATCAACAGCGGCGTCATCAGAGGCGGACGATCAGAGGCGCCGCCTCAGCCGTGCCCGGCAGCCCCGCCCGAGGTGTCCCGTGGCCAAGGCCGATATCCGAGTCCCCGTGCACCTGCGGGGCACCTGACGCCACGCCACGCCACGATACGCCACGATACGCCACGCCACGCCACACCGCACCGCACCGCGCCACGTCGTGCCGGGCCGCGCCGGACTACAATCTAGCGTCATACATCACCCTGCAGGACATTGAGACCCCGTTTGTGTTCATCCGGTCTCGAATCGCCGCCGCTGCGGATGAGCACATCAATGAACACCGCGACACGAGCGGCCGAAACAGACGACGCAGAGTATCATAGAGCGCACACTGACTGTCACAGCCGTCAAGGGGAGGAGCGCGTTAAAGCGGCTCGTAAACCGGCCGGCAGACCCGACATAACCGCGCGCCCACTAATAAAACCGTCACGGGCGGGCGCGGCGCGGCGCGGCGCGGCGCGCGGCGTGGCTTGGCGGTGTGTTGCGACATTGCGACAGTGTGCGACACTGACAGTGTGCGACATTGCGACAGTGTGTGACACTGTGGCGGTGTGGGTGAGACTGTCGCGACGCAGTGACGCGGCGGCTCAGCGGCCGGCCTGAGTGGGCCCGCCGCTGCACCGGAGCATCGCTTCTCAGCGGCGCGCCGGCCCGCATAATGTGTCGGCGTGGGTGGCCGTCCACCGCCGCCGCCGCCAGGACGCGACGGCACGACTAAAAAATGAACGTGTCCGCGACAGCGACGGAGCCCCGCTGAGCGCGCGGCCCGTTCAGGGCGACACCCGGACATGCCGAGAGGAGCGACGAGACCGAACCAGATGAAAGAAGGCATGCCGCGAGAAGGCGAGCTGAGACCAGACGAGAGAAGACCAACCGGCACAAGACGAGACGAGACGAGACGAGACGAGACGAGCCGAGACGAGACGAGACGAGCCGAGACGAGCCGAGACGAGCCGAGACGAGCCGAGACGAGCCGAGACGAGCCGAGACGAGACAAGACGAGACGAGACCAACCGGTTCAAGACGAGCCGAGACGAGACGAGAGAAGACGAATCGAGGCAAGGCTAGCCAAGCCAAGCCCAGATGGATCAAGCAAACCCAAGAACTGGGCTCAGCCGTGCCAACCCGGCTCGCGTGGTAGCTTGATAGCCGATTCTGCCGCCTGCCCACCTTCCCCCACAAACGATACAACGTGCTACCCCGCCGCATTCCAGCCGGCAACTCGAGCCGTTGTTGTGAGCACGGTATTGGCATATTTGGTAAATAGCTATTGGGGAAGGACGCGGAATGGACCGCCTGAGAGAAAAAAGGCTGTTACATTTACATGAGCTCCAAAACAAAGGGCGGACTTACCGCTTCAGCAATGGGACACGCTTCTTATGCTAACATTTACAAGACGTACGACATAATTCTGCATCACAGAGTGTCATGTAGCATACAGAGAGACTGATTATCTGTGTTCATACGGACAATGAGATGAATTTGTACAGTGAAACAAAAACTTCATGCGGCGACTTAATGATGATCCAGATTGTTGTTGGCATACCAACCGAAGAAGCTTTACCTTTTTCTTTGACCGAATAAACTTTTTGAACGACCTCACTTTTTGGATACTAGTTTATCAGTACAAATTGCAATTGATTAATGGCTCTATATTTTTATTTTTTAAATTGCTCTTTATATCTGACTCGCAAAAATATGTATTGTAAGGTGAGCTTATAGCTGTTGAAGTAGCGACATTATTTCAAGTAAGCATGTGAGATATTAATTAAATAAGTTAAATAAGTCAAATAAGTTGCTTTTGCGTCGCTGTCAGCGACGCAAAAGCAATATTAACGTATACATAAACATAGTTATGAATTGAAGAGCAATCAACACTATGTGGAACATTAAAGAAGACTTATCATATACCCAACAGCACTAAGTCTGCATTGGTGATATTTCTCAGTTGAGAGACAACCACAAGCAGCGAATCCATTAGCAGGCATTGCACAATGGAAAATATAATTTTGATATAGCGGCGAGGAAAAATCAGCATCAAGCACGATTTCAATCATAGCGTTCACACGTCGAAACCGAATCCATCATCGAATTTGGCCTGGAGAGTGGAGACCCGACCCGACTCGGCTTGCCAAACACTCCGAACCGCTCCATTGTTTTATCAGCCAGGCAGCTCCCACCTCCGTCTCCGCCTGAGAAGAGACGGAGGTGGGAAACCCCGGCCTGGCCAGTTCCGTCGGTTCTGTCGGCTCCGTCGGCTCCGTCGGCTCCGTCGGCTTCGTCGGCGGCTCAGTCGGCACAGTTTGTTTTGGACCCGGGGCCGCCCCGCCCCCTTCGTTTCACGCCGCGCACCATTTAGCAGCCGGACCCCGACGCCAAAGTTGGCACGGCTCTTGCCCCCCCCCCCCTACCTCCCTCCCCCTGAAGCCTCCCCCCCCCCCCCCACCGCCGACGAAACAGGTGGACCGTCTCCATCCACTCCCCCGCGCCACTGACAGCTAACCGACACCTGGCCCAGACTCTGGCGCACGTAACATGCTCGACGTCGAACGATGGCATGGCAGTGGCGTGCAGTACCAGATATAGAGCTGTGTCAGTTAGGAAAGGCATCTTCGCTGTTTGTGAGCAAAAGTAAGTCGCTTGCTATGCTATTTGTTTTTCACTAGTTTTGTATTCACAAAAATGTATTATATGCCAATAGAAAGGAAAATTTTACAAACGAATGATGCTTCGTGCTTGGAGTCATAATTACCAGTAAAACTCCTTTGTGGGCGTGCTTCATCGTATAAATGTATGCTTAGACCAGTAAAACGCCTTTTTGGGCGATGACCGAGCGGGCGCGCTCTGGTAAAGCTAAAACAGGTTTGAAATATGAAACGGTACGGGAGCACATGTGGTAGTAACAAAAAGTCCTTTGTCCTTTTAGTCATCCATAAAAATTGTCAGGCCTCGATGCATGTCAACATCAAAATTAAGTTTGATTAAATTGTTCATGATATCCTTTCTCGAATCCACCAAAAGGGAGTACGTCCTGAGCACTGCATGCTTCAGCGTGTAAAAAACGAATCCTTAGATTAATAATGCCATTTTTGATCAATAATGATGTGTTCATTTCAACGTTTGCGTGTGTCACGCGCTGTGCTACCACTCCTATCAGAACGCACCATACCAAAATCATAATTGATTTGATGGTCCTATCCAATGGTGAAAACCCGATCTCAATCGAAGCAGTGGTTGCAAAGTTATTAGCTTTCGAAAAGCGTATGTATGGCCGGGTCGGGCCGGGTCGGGCCGGGTCGGGCCGGGTCGGGCCGGGTGAAATGTAAATTTGTCTAGTAAGTTGACGAGAAACCTCACGGGCGCTTCGCGCCCGCTCGGTAATTCAAAATCGTAAAAAAATGAGAAACATGTTTACATGTTTTTCAGAGTTTTAAGATTTCCACTGGGCCGTCGCTCGGAAAGTGTGAGGAGCTTGTTTGTGTGTTTGTGTGTCTGTCCACGGAGCATATTACCACGTGGAGCCCAAACGGCCGGGCCAATTTCGACGCCGGTGATGCCGTTCGATGCGGCAAGATGGGAGACATATTCTGGTACCGGTTGCGAGTCGATTGGTGCCACGTGACACGTGCTACGTGCCACCACGTGGGCCACTGCAAACAACTTTGGCCACCTCTAAAGGTCAGACAGTTGGTGACACAGATTTGACACTCGCAGGTCACGTGCGCGGTACAGTAGAAGCCATTCCAGTGGGGTCGCCGACCCCGAAGGAGGCAAAATAAACCCCCCAGAGGTAAAACCAAATTACGATTTTGACCCCAAGGCAATGTCCCGATCGCATTGCCGGCCACTAGTTACCCCGATCGCATTGCCGGCCACTAGTTACACCAGTGAACGGCAATGCGATCGTGGCATTGCCGGGGGGTCAAAATCGTAATTTGGTTTTACCTCCTGGTGGGTTTATTTTGCCCCCTCAGGGTCGGCGACCCCACTGGAATTGCTTCCGCTGTACCGCGCACGTGACCTGCGAGTATCAAGTCTGTGTCACCAACCGTCTGACCTGTAGAGGTGGCTAAAGTTTTTTGTTTGCAGAGGCCCACGTGGCGGCACGTAGCACGTGCCACGTGGCACCAATCGACTCGCGATCGATACCAGAATCTGTCCGCCGTTTTGCCGCATCGAACGGTGTCACCCGCGTCGAAATTGGCCCGGCCGTTTGGGCTCCACGTGGTAATATGATCCGTGGACAGACACGGACACACAAACAAGCTCCTCACACTTACCGAGCGACGGCCCAGTGTAAATCTTCAAACTCTGAAAAACATGTAAACATATTTCTAATTTTTTGGTACGATTTTGAATTACTTATTGCCGACGTGACTCCCCCATTTATCGTCGAATAGTTTGGAATAGTCTAATCGTTTAACAGAGCTGTCCGCCGTTGCCAGTTCCGGATATCCCGACTCCCTGCCGCGCTCGTTTATCGTCATTAAACTCATCTATCCCCTGCAAACGCCACAACAAAACCCCGCCTGAACCCCGGCCAGCTGCAGCTTTGTCCTCACTCCACTGCGAACCGCGCCTCGCACAATGCTGCTGGCAGCGGCCGTGGCCCCGTTTCTCCTCTCCTCTCCCGTCCTCCCATCATCTGCACACGCGCTCTCCTGCTCTATAGCTGCCCCAATAGAGCACATTAATCTATTAACTGCCGGCACGGAGGCTGCTGCGGTGCTGCTGCGCTATTTGTGTACACTGTACACTCCCGGGGGCTTTTCATCGCCCTTCGGCTGCCAGCAGGCCAGCTGCCGCGCCCGTCGCGCCCCGCAGCGGCCTATCGCCACAGCCCGACTCAAAGAGCTGCTAGCGCTGAGATCTGTAGCAGCGCGGGGATGATTTTCTTTATAACTGGTGGGGGACGGGTTATTGTCGACCACAGCCAGCTCTTCCGCCCAGTGGGCGCGGCGCTCCATCACAGGGGAGGGGCGCACCGATCGCAGGTTAATGCCACCATTCCATTGTGGGCGGTGGTGTATCGGGCGGTATCCGAGTGGTACGTCACGTCACCATCACGTCCGCGTCACGTCCGCGTCACGTCACCATCACATCCGCGTCACGTCACCATCACGTCACCATCACGTCCGCGTCACGTCCGCGTCACGTCACCATCACGTCCGCGGCACGTCCGCGTCACGTCACCATCACGTCCGCGTCACGTCCGCGTCCAGTGTTGGATTTTTCATTTCATGACCTGGTCCCGGAGAGTAAAAATCGATAGGTGGAGTAAAATTGTATTGTCAGGAAAGTTGAGATTTTCATTTTTGTTTTCATTATTTTACTTGGAAAGTTAAAAAATCCCGATTTGTAATAGATATTAAATTCTTGTGAGGAAATTTGAATTCTATTTTAACTACAATGTCGGTAAGATCAGGCGAAAAGCGAGCAAATTTCCTGAACAAATATGAAGAGAGCACAATTCTTTGGACCCAAAAAGTCCAGAGAATGGCCCAAATTCGAAGGCTGTCCGCGTCACGTCCGCGTCACGTCACCGTTACATCATCACGTCGGCCTTAAGACGGCGGTAACGGTGGAAGAGACGGCGCCCGACCCCGGGCGTTGGGTCTGGTCAGAGGTTTGTTTGCTTGCTTTTTTGGAGTTTAACCCTCGCCCTACGGGGGTCCTAAAACGACCCCCCCCCCCCTGAGGTTTTTCTTGCATAACGTTTCACACATACGGTGCATCTTGCTGAAATTTACAGTATCTGAGTGTACAACAATTATACGTATGTTGTAATAATTTCATTTAAATTGGTTAATAAATCAGAAATGATGTTTTGATGACGTCATGTTGGTGGAAAAACAATAAATGTTTGAAAAATCGTATAAAACAGAATTTTGAAGCGAATTGCAAACAATTCAGCAAATATATAAAATGTAATTTTCCTTAAAATCGCAATTTCAGATTTTCAAAATTTTGGGTTTTTGACCCCTAAAATTGGAGAGGAAAAAATATTTGTTTTTTGAAAAATCACCACAAAATCAAAATTTTCAAAGACGTTATAAAAACGGAATATATGTGAGAGAACTGAGTATGGATAATGCTCAAACCAAATTTCAAAACAATATCTCTATTTTTGACTGAGTGATGGCTCCCTAAGTGTAAGAAACTCATGGAGTCATTTTTCGAAATAACTTTGACTTTTTTTTGACCAGATACGAATACATAATTACATTTTCTGTATTTCTGAGACAAAACTGGTCCAGGAACATGCCTTGTTATTTACATTTATCAATTTCTAATTTTGAGGTTTTCTGACAGAGCAAAATCGCTGTTCTGGACGTGATCGATCGAGGTCATTCACTTGACCTGGAAGGTCACTCGTTGACCCGAAACCTAAAAATGTCATACCTTTAGATTCTAAACATGAAACGCAACATGTTGGTTCTTACCGCGTTGCTCTATCCGGATTGGTTTGTAAGTTAACAGGGGGGGGGTCTTCTTAGGACTCCCCGTAGGATGAAGGTGAAAAAAGCTCCCGTAGGACGATGGTTAAGGGCGCGACGACTGCTTGGTCATTTTGCGCCCATAGGTCTGGTCAGGGGACAGCACTCGTGACAATACTCCTCTGAACCGCTCTGCTGACCTCGTGGCAGGCTGCGGTGGTAAGGCTGCGGTGGCAAGGCTGCTGTGGTAAGGCTGCTGTGGTAAGGCTGCTGTGGTAAGGCCGCGGTGGTAAGGCTGCTGTGGTAAGGCTGCGGTGGTAAGGCTGCGGTGGTAAGGCGGTTGCGTGTGTGCGGCGCGCATGTGTGTGGCGGGGGACGCGGTGGCTGAGAGCGGACCCCGCCGCCCGGGCCGAAGGTGGCCCTCTCTGTGCGGGGACACCCCACTGCGCCGTGGCGCCCGTCACAATGAAGGGGCCGGCCGGCCGTTTAATTCAATCACACGCCGCAGCGGGAACCAGCAGGGTCCTGGAAGGGTCGGAGAGAGGCCGACGGCGGACGGGCCACTCCAGATCGTCGCCAGATAGGAGATCCGTCCGGCGCCGGCGCCGGCGAGTCCTGGCAGAAGAAGTCCGTCAGGTGAGTTCCGTGTCTCCAGCACATTCCTGCGACCCAGATAACCCTCGGTCAGCGGCGACAGGGTCTCGCTGCCAGCGATCCCAGCGGTCCCGCCTTGGGAGGGGGAACAGACTGGGCTCCCGGGAGACAGGGTTATTTCTACCACAGTGACTTCGACATCATCACCTCTTCCTCCTGATGTGGCAGAATGTGCTGCTGCAGGTGCTGTGATGGCGAATCATTGCACTGGCTGTCATATTCGCACTTCGGCACTCCCAAGGTGGGCCACTGCCTCACTGGTGGTTTGCCCGAAGGATGAGAAGTAATATCATCGAAAACTTACCGACCTATACCGACACCGTTCCATGAGAGCCCACATGTAACCAGGGTAGAGAACGGATCACAGTGCAGCAAATATTATATCTCGCAAATATGTTTGCATTGTCACACGCAACATCGAGATCTCACGCCTACGTTCGACCGCCAGCGGTGCAAAAAAAAATATAATTGGACTTTTTATCGCGATACACATTCATCACGCTTAGCTAATCCTGCACACTAGAGAGAACTACCACCGAGCTCGGCGCCAACACCCTCTTTTCTTGCCCGGTCAGATGCACTCGGCGAGGACATACCTGGCAGCGGTGGTCCTGTGTCCCTACCCCCCCCCCCCCCTCCCCCTCAGAGGAGGACGCGCCACGGCTGCCACGTGGGTGTATACTGCCGCACGGTGGGCGGGCGGCCAGCGCCAAGGGCACCCTGCTCACCGCACCGCACCACGCCGCACCGCACCACGCCGCACCTCACCGCACCTCACCGCACCGCGCCTCACCGCACACAATGGGACTGCATCGCTGTCAGAGAGCCAGCAGCGGAGCTGGCAAGCTGTTTGTACCTCCACTGTCGGACTGCCGACAAAGGCGTGCAATGGCTCCTCAATGCTCCTCCTCTGCCGGAGCGGAGAGATCAAAGAGAGCTGGCCAGATTAGCGGCAGACTCCTGACCCAACACGGAGAACCAACCGCAGCCTCAGTTTGCAACAGCTGAAAGGGTACAGGTGACTTTCCAGCAACTTGAGTCAGAAACCCAGCAAAAACGTCGTGCTCAGAAGAACAGAGTAGTTGGTAATTGCCGGCCAGTTGGAGGGATGGTTTGACGTACTTATACGGGAGACCACCTGGAAGTTCCAAGGTGATGACACCTACTTGTGATGCTGCAGACCATCTGAACTTTTCCAATGTTTTCTAGCTGACGACCGCTGAACAATTGTGGCCTCAACCGAGATAGTGTAGAACACATTGACAATTTCGGAGTTATCTCGGCTCTGTGCGTTATCACTAGATTCTATGATAAATTGTATAATTCTAACACCATTCCAGACATCATTTTCGCACATCAGTGGCAAATCTGACCTTTTTCTTAACATCTTCAGAAACGCCGTTGAATTCTCACCATCACTCACTAAAGTGGCATTGACTTGACAGCCCGCATCAGACAAGGCATTTATCTGATGCGATTGCATTTGGAACAATGTCTGGGCATTACGGGCGCGTCCACAGGTGTTCACTTTTCCATTCAGCCGATTCTCAATGTTTGCTTTTTACATGATGACAGGCTGACGGTGACAGGCCGGCCACCCTGCAGCCTGTGTTGGGCTGAGCCATCCCGTCATGCCAAGTGGTCATCATGCAAGTGACAGGTAGATGGGGCTGACAGGGTCGGCGCCACGAATTTTTGTCAGGGGTGGCAAAATTGACTGAGTAGCATGTATCCTCTACTGGGAAAAAGTGCCACGGAAGTATAAAATACTTATAAACCTCGCGACAAACAAACAAGATTAAAACCCAACACATTTCGTGCTATTTTTGTGTTATTAATTGACTGATAGGCATCTATTTTTGCAAGTTCTTATTTTAATATATAATATTTTAGGACATTTTATTTTGGTACCGGACCCATACAATATTACTAGCACCCCACGATCGGAATTAACTATGTATCGCGTTTTTCAGATGGTATATACATTTATAATTAGCAAATAATAGCCCCTGTAAGTATAATCTTGGAACTCAGTACGTTGGACAGGAATTAGGAGAAGAAACGAGTATACTCGTTAGTCCTTTCTTACATATATAACGGTTGTACACTATTTCAGTGGCGCCGTTCCCTAGGGAAACCGCCAGCCGCACGCGAAACCAGCGTCGCTTTTGTCGTGATGGGGGTTGCGGGTGTTGCGCCGGGAATGGATCGGTGTAAGATTGTGGCAGCGCAGTCATGTGGAACCGTGATGATTAGGGTCATGTGGAAGCATGTGGAACAATACAGAGGTTCGTTATCAAACTGGAGTAATATGAGAGACGGTGACGCTACCTGAAAGGCAGGAACAGGAACCCGCAACACATTTATATATGTAAGGTAATGTTTGCATGTTGTGGTGAGTAGAGGTTAAAGTACCGAGTAAAGTTAAAATATTTCGTAATTGGTATAAACATGCAAGTTTATTCATGTCAAGACAATGACCTATTAAGACATAGGAACAGCAAACACACCACCTGGTGGACGCGTTTCGTCTTACAGAATTCCTCGACACCGTATGATTAGACGAAATTATACACACGTGTGTAGCGACACATGACGTGTGTCGCTAACTCTGCGAGTTATCGAGATATATACGGGTTTGTTAAAAGGAAATAATGACATTTTCCCACAAAAATGGAGTTAGCACTTGAAATCGCCAGACGAGACCAAAATATATTGTAAATTCATCACATTTTGCATGAAAACTTTCCTACCGAAAGATATTTCAAGTTATAGTTGATAAGCGTTCCACACTTTTAACGATCGGTACTTGCAAGTACTTTTGGTCCTCATCAAACTGCGGGCTTTTCCCGTATTGCTTTTTTACGCAATGGAGTGGAAAATATATTGTGCGTTCTGCTTGTTGTGATTAAATGCCCGGCGATCTTCTAAAACCAACTGCGATCGGAAAAAGTGGCAATAAAATCGGAAGCTCATCGATGCACATCAACGGCGGCATAGTTAGTGGTTGAGACCCTCAATTTGTGAAAATCGATTCATTTGTTTTCAACATTAGAAATTTTGTATAATTTGTATGTGGCTGTATATAACACTATGCTTTATATTATCATGAAAAATAATATTTTCCCCAAAAAACTAACAAACAATAGCAAAAAAACTGGCAATTAGATCGGAAGTTCATCGATGCACATCGACGGCGACCTATTTAGCGTCGGCGATTTGTTTACAAAGTCATTGCCATGCTTCTCGGCGCACTTAACCATTGTGGCGAGTTGTTCCTGATTAGTATACCCAAGTCCCGTAGCAGGCTTTGTTAATGACGTCACTGGTGCCATTCTTGTGTAGCATTGCAAAATATATCTGATTTTGAGTTGAAAGCTAATTAAAGACTTATTCAAATTATTGTTTTTAAGTTTGAATTTTCTTGTTAATCATTATTAAAGGTATTTTATCACTGTATTTCATAGTAGTTGACACTTCAGAAACTTATGACGTAATAATATTGTATCCCATATGCATTTCCCTCGCCTTTTGCTATTGTGGCGCAGTGCCGAGTGCTTTGCGAATTCTTGCTTGCCTGGGGTTCAAATCATTCCGCCCTTATTTCATTCGAGTTGGTATAGTTTGCATGTTGTTGTTATTCTAGACTTATACTGATAGTCATGCATCACGGATGCTTCACGGATTGCTTCACGGATCAGTTTGATCGGAAACGTCACAGAGCCTCCAAAAATGCCGCACTCGATATAAACAATGGTAGGGAAGGACGAATTTGGCAATGACCTTCATGAAGGACACAAGGTACTTGTTTTGTATTTTTCCAAACTTATAACTTTGAATTTGGGAATAATTTTATATAATTCTTAAATTTAAATAAAATAATTTTAAAACCATAACGGTAGCCTAATAAATTGTTGCTAACAAAATCAAAAGGTCATTATTTCCCTTTAAGGACACCCATATATAGGCGAAATTAGACTTTTGATGAACTCTGGTGACCTCAATATTGACCGGCCTAAGAAATGGCCGGTATATTTTCGATAGAGTCCTATCGAAATATCGAGTTATATCGAGCTATCTAAAACATCGTTTCCCGCTTATCGCTACACCGTGTGTTTTTTTTAGATCTTAGGGGGGCGGCTATTTGCCCCCCCCCCCCTCCCGGCAGTCTGTGTTTGGCGTGAACCCCGGCTGTGTGCACGGGTTAACATTAATCACATTTTACTTATTTAATTAACCCTATTCCTTGCGGGCGGCTAGAATTACGTTAACGTGCGGGGGTTGGCAGATTCTGTCCCCCCCCCCTCCCCAAAATCTCGATAACTGCTCGGTTGATTTCGACAGGACAAACACCATTCGATTCGTCATCAAACGATCTTTCTTTTTGGACACCAAAATGTATTTTTTTGTGTGCAAAAATGAGGGACCAGGGCGAAAAAATAAGGTACTTTTGGGTGTTTTTTGATAGGTCATTGTGATCATATGCTTCGACCGATTGTCATGCAACAAACGTTTTTAAGCTTGAAATGTACTGGTCTTCAACATATCAAAAGACAAGTACCAAAATTAAAAATCATAGGCGTATTCAGGGGATGTAAATGGGGGATTTTCAGATATATATACAAATATGTGTTGTTAGTGGTTGTTTGGGGCGGTATGAACGTCCCATGTGGACATTATTTACTGTAATTGGTTAAATGTGGTATATTGCGCATAGGCGGATCCAGGTAAACAACGTGGGGGGCACCATGCGCGTAACACTTGTATCATCTTGCTAATTTGAAGGTGGAACTGATTTGAGGGAGGGTATCGCCTCCCATTTTGTGTACCTGAGTGCGCCTCTGCCAAAATATGTACAATCCCTGTATTTATGATGCATATTGCAGTGCAAATTTTCTGAAGAATTTATTGCACCGCAAATTACGAAGGAAGTATATGCCACACAGCCGCATTCGTAATAGGTACACTCTCCAAAACAGGAGCCTGGCACCGCCTCTGCTGGGCCGATTTTGTTTAAAAAAATAGCCAAACGTGTAAATCAATTATGGGAAAGTCAGAAAATGTCAAAACGCGGCCTCGCCTTCAAGCCCCGCCTTCAAATTTGTTGTCCAGTAGTTTAGGAGCAGCAAGCAAAAAACCACCGGGGGCAGAATCTGCCCCGCCTCAGCCCCGCCTCTGCCCCGTCCTGTCCTGTCCTGTCCTGTTCCTCCCTGTTCCTCCCTGTCCTGTCCCGCTCTACTCTGCCCCGCCCTGCTTCGCCCAGCTCTGCCCGTTGCCGCCACCCAACCCTGCCCCGCCCAGTGGCGCCGGCACAGCTGTTGCATTGGCGTGCTCTCGGTTAATAAGTACAGAGCGAAAGTTTCGGACAAATTGGCAAATATAATGGTCATGACTAGATATAATAGTTTGAATAGCAATATAGACTAACGTGACTAAAATTTGCATTGATCGACGAAGGGAACTGTTCCATATATGTTCACAGCGGTCGGAAGTCACAATTGACAAAACAGCACCGGTAAAATGTTGACTGCGGCCTAAATTTTAGGCGTGGCAATGCCACCTCAGTGTCACGGCAGGGGTGGCAGTCTACCACCTCTGCCCCTATGGTGGCGCCGCCATTGAATTGGGGCATCAGCATGCTGAGAGATGAGTTTTGTCACGTGATTGAATGCGATTGGACAATGAACAGCGGCAGGTGTATTGTAGTAGGTATAAGGTACAAAGACCAAATGTTTCTTTGACAAGTAAATCTTACTCACATGAATGCACTTCCTAAAAACTGGTCGTACGTTCAAAGCGCCAAAGCCTAAACTTTCCAAAAGATGCCCCATAAGCCCGTGCCTCAAACTAACGATATACAAATTTGGAGCATGCAATCATCGTTGCAGAGCATCTATAAATACACGAAATCATGAGTATCCCCATAAGACCGTCCCGTCCCCAAGACACGTGCAACATATTCAGCTCAGACCCAAACCGCTCACACCAGTAGTAACGGAAAACGGCCAGTTCACCCGCGCCGTCCACCACCCTCTTATCGACGCGTCGCCGCCCCCGCCCCCGCCCCCGCCCGCGGCCCTGCAAATGGGGCGCGGCGGCGACGGCGGCGGCGGCGGCACTTGTGTGGGCGCGCACTATTTGCAATCCTTTCACAGCGTGTCACCGCCAGCCGCGCCCGTGAAAGGCCGTCGCCGCGTCGCCACGTCGCCGCGTCGCCGCGTCGCCGCGTCGCCGCGTCGCCACCAGCGGCTCAGTAAGCGCCGCACATCACCGCGTCAACATCGCTCCATTAGCGCCCATTGTTGGCCGTGCGGCGGCCGTGCG
The DNA here is from genome assembly GCA_036785665.1 of Chirona hameri. Classification (NCBI taxonomy): domain Eukaryota; kingdom Metazoa; phylum Arthropoda; class Thecostraca; order Balanomorpha; family Balanidae; genus Chirona; species Chirona hameri. The sequence goes on along the minus strand of JAXIVJ010001111.1, from coordinate 87,670 downwards.
GCGGCCGTGCGGCGGCCGGCGGTCTCGGCAGGGGAAGGCGCTGTATCGGACGGGCTAGACAAGGTATCGACGGAAAATGATGTCCGCCGTATTGGCAGGGAAAGGGGCTGAATCGGACGGAACAGAGAAGGATCGATGGGCGGACAGCCGGCCGTCTTGGCAGGGAAAGGGGCTGTATCGGACGGAATAGAAAAGGATCGATGGCCGGCCGTCAGGACGTAAAGGGCCTGTATCGGACGAGCAAGTAAAGGGACCGACGGTACAGGTAGCCAATCAACAGTACCCCACAAATCAGAAACCGCCGCGTAACGCGCTCAGTCACATCGGCACAGGATACGTATGTCCCAAATTGATACACAAAAGGGTTGTGGAATAGAGCCCTTCATGGAATGGGAATCCCGCATGGGATTGGGAACGGGATGGAAATTGGTGGGAATGGGGATTTTTTTAAATGTAACTGGTTGGAACGGGTTTGGGTCGGACCATAATTTTTTAGCACCACAAAAAGTGAAATATGCTGAAACGGATGGGAATGGGAGCCCCATCAATTATGAATTCGGATTGAAACGGGTTTGGGTCTGGCTAAATGGGCTGAAACGGGATGGGGGCTGAAAATGTGTCCCATGAAGGGTTCTAATGGCTAACACCCAGAGCAAGAACATATTCAAATTTAAGAAAAATCGAAGGACACCGATTTTTCGGAATTTAACATTTTACCGTATGCCATATAACCATGAGTACACCCGATGGTAATTTTCTTCTCAAATTAACGGCGGCCCATTCCAAATTTGTCATGATGCATGGCTAATAGAGCCCTTCATGGAATGGGAATCCCGTATGGGAATGGGAACGGGATGGAAATGGGTGGGAATGGGACATATTTTTGGAAATGTAGCGGGTTGGAACGGGTTTGGGACAGACTCCATAATTTTTTAGCACCACAAAAGTGAAATATGCTGAAACGGGTGGGAATGGGAGCCAAATCAATTATGAATTCGGATTGGAACGGGTTTGGGTCTGGCTGAATGGGCTGGTACGGGATGGGGGCTGAAAATGTGCTCCATGAAGGGCTCTATTATGGAACATGAACATTAATATGTTACGAACGCACAATCTTAACTAGCGTTTACAGACGCTCGAGTGAAAAGGGGGACTGCAGTTTCCACCGGCAAGTGTCGCATCGCTAGAGGACATTTAGAGCTTCTGTGACACTCAGCGAATCACCCACGACCAAATTAGCATGCCTCAGTCGGCCGAGTCGGGTCAGTAGGGTCAGTAGGTCACGGTCTGGGGCACGTTGGCAGGGTTGGCGTTTGGCAACTCTGACGGAGGTTCCACTTCCCGGGGGTGAGACCAGAGTCGTCCGTCCGTGGCCACGTGCTCAGTGAGAGCGGCCGCCTGTCGACTCAATGAGCCGGTCATGTGGCCGACATACCCAGGTGATCAGGGGCCACCAGTCTACAGGTACAGGACACCGGCCATCAGTTACCAGTCACTGGTTACCAGTCACTGGTTACCAGTCACTGGTTACCAGTCACTGGTTACCAGTCACTGGTTACCAGTCACTGGTTACCAGTCACTGGTTACCAGTCACTGGTTACCAGTCACTGGTTACCAGTCACTGGTTACCAGTCACTGGTTACCAGTCACTGGTTACCAGTCACTGGTTACCAGTCACTGGTTACCAGTCACTGGTTACCAGTCACTGGTTACCAGTCACTGGTTACCAGTCACCGGCCACACCGGCCACACCGGCCACACCGGCCACACCGGCCACACCGGCCACACCGGCCACACCGGCCACACCGGCCACACCGGCCACACCGGCCCACCGGCCCACCGGCCCACCGGCCCACCGGCCCACCGGCCCACCGGCCCACCGGCCCACCGGCCCACCGGCCCACCGGCCCACCGGCCCACCGGCCCACCGGCCCACCGGCCCACCGGCCCACCGGCCACACCGGCCACACCGGCCACACCGGCCACACCGGCCACACCGGCCACACCGGCCACACCGGCCACACCGGCCACACCGGCCACACCGGCCACACCGGCCACACCGGCCACACCGGCCACACCGGCCACACCGGCCACACCGGCCACACCGGCCACACCGGCCACACCGGCCACACCGGCCACACCGGCCACACCGGCCACACCGGCCACACCGGCCACACCGGCCACACCGGCCACACCGGCCACACCGGCCACACCGGCCACACCGGCCACACCGGCCACACCGGCCACACCGGCCACACCGGCCACACCGGCCACACCGGCCACACCGGCCACACCGGCCACACCGGCCACACCGGCCACACCGGCCACACCGGCCACACCGGCCACACCGGCCACACCGGCCACACCGGCCACACCGGCCACACCGGCCACACCGGCCACACCGGCCACACCGGCCACACCGGCCACACCGGCCACACCGGCCACACCGGCCACACCGGCCACACCGGCCACACCGGCCACACCGGCCACACCGGCCACACCGGCCACACCGGCCACACCGGCCACACCGGCCACACCGCCACACCGGCCACACCGGCCACACCGGCCACACCGGCCACACCGGCCACACCGGCCACACCGGCCACACCGGCCACACCGGCCACACCGGCCACACCGGCCACACCGGCCACACCGGCCACACCGGCCACACCGGCCACACCGGCCACACCGGCCACACCGGCCACACCGGCCACACCGGCCACACCGGCCACACCGGCCACACCGGCCACACCGGCCACACCGGCCACACCGGCCACACCGGCCACACCGGCCACACCGGCCACACCGGCCACACCGGCCACACCGGCCACACCGGCCACACCGGCCACACCGGCCACACCGGCCACACCGGCCACACCGGCCACACCGGTCACACCGGTCACACCGGTCACACCGGTCACACCGGTACACACCGGTCACACCGGTCACACCGGTCACACCGGTCACACCGGTCACACCGGTCACACCGGTCACACCGGTCACACCGGTCACACCGGTCACACCGGTCACACCGGTCACACCGGTCACACCGGTCACACCGGTCACACCGGTCACACCGGTCACACCGGTCACACCGGTCACACCGGTCACACCGGTCACACCGGTCACACCGGTCACACCGGTCACACCGGTCACACCGGTCACACCGGTCACACCGTCACACCGGTCACACCGGTCACACCGGTCACACCGGTCACACCGGTCACACCGGTCACACCGGTCACACCGGTCACACCGGTCACACCGGTCACACCGGTCACACCGGTCACACCGGTCACACCGGTCACACCGGTCACACCGGTCACACCGGTCACACCGGTCACACCGGTCACACCGGTCACACCGGTCACACCGGTCACACCGGTCACACCGGTCACACCGGTCACACCGGTCACACCGGTCACACCGGTCACACCGGTCACACCGGTCCCACCGGCCCACCGGCCCACCGGCCCACCGGCCCACCGGCCCACCGGCCCACCGGCCACCGGCCCACCGCCCACCGGCCCACCGGCCCACCGGCCCACCGGCCCACCGGCCCACCGGCCCACCGGCCCACCGGCCCACCGGCCCACCGGCCCACCGGCCCACCGGCCCACCGGCCCACCGGCCACCGGCCCGGCCCACCGGCCCACCGGCCCACCGGCCCACCGGCCCACCGGCCCACCGGCCCACCGGCCCACCGGCCCACCGGCCCCGCACCGGCCCACCGGCCCCGGCCCACCGGCCCACCGGCCCACCGGCCCACCGGCCCACCGGCCCACCGGCCCACCGGCCCACCGGCCCACCGGCCCACGGCCACCGGCCCACACGGCCCACGGCCACCGGCCCACCGGCCACCGGCCACCGCCACCGGCCCACCGGCCCACCGGCCCCACCGGCCCACCGGCCACCGCCCACCGGCCCACCGGCCCCACGGCCCCACCGGCCCACCGGCCCACCGGCCCACCGGCCCACCGGCCACCGGCCCACCGCCACCGGCCCACCGGCCCACCGGCCCACCGGCCCACCGGCCCACCGGCCCACCGGCCCACCGGCCCACCGGCCCACCGGCCCACCGGCCCACCGGCCCACCGGCCCCACCGGCCCACCGGCCCACCGGCCCACCGGCCCACCGGCCCACCGGCCCACCGGCCCACCGGCCCACCGGCCCACCGGCCCACCGGCCCACCGGCCCACCGGCCCACCGGCCCACCGGCCCACCGGCCCACCGGCCCACCGGCCCACCGGCCCACCCGGCCCACCGGCCCACCGGCCCACCGGCCCACCGGCCCACCGGCCCACCGGCCCCCGGTCCCCGCACCGGTCACCGGTCACCGGTCGCTGGATGGGTTGGTATCCAAACAAAAATGGGCCGGAAGATGGATTATGCGTGTGATCTAACTAAACAGTGTACCGAATACCAGCGGCGGCACCACGGGGGGGGGGGGGGGGCAGGAGGGCAGCCCCCCCCCCCCCCCCACCCCCTGTCGTCGGGCAGCAGTGGCAAACATATCTGTCTGTCCCCCTGTCATTAAAGGAGGCCCCTACATGCTTCAAAGAGGCCCCATCGCGGGAGGTCATAGGGGCCCCTGGAAGCCAGAGGGAGTCCTATATGGAGGTCAGAGGGGGCCTCCGAAGGTCAGAGGAGGCCTCTGAAGGCCAGAGGAGGACCATTTGGAAGCCAGAGGGGAGGTCAGACGGGGACCTATGGAGGGCAGGTGGCCCCTGGAGTCAGAGGGGTCCTTTGGAGGTCAGAAAGGCCCTGAAGGCCAAAGGGGGTCCTATGGGGTCAGAGGTGCCCCTGAAGTCCAGAAGCGGCCCACTGGAAGCCAGAGGGGAGGTGAGAGGAGCCCTATGGAAGTCAAAGGCCCCTTCTGAAATGGAGACCCACTAAATTTCGACTTGCCCCCCCCCCCCCCCCGACAAAAATCCGTGGCGCCGCCCCTACCGAATACTCCGAAGTTTTCCCTACACAAAGCAAGTTATTACATGTCAAGGGTAGTGCCAGCCTGTTAATTCTATGAAGTTGCTAACATGTTGAACTATGTGTAGATATCTACTAACATTTCAGTCAACAAAATGTTTAAATCGTTTTGCTCGACAAGTAATGCCATTTCGAATGGCATGTTATAGTGATAAAACACGCAAAAAGACGAGACACGCGATATCATATAAAATGTGCTCACTGTGCTGTAATTAAGACGTTCGTTGGGGCGTAACATATGTACACGAAGTCTCCTATAAGATTCGCTGATATTTTACACAGGCTTGGCACTAAATACCTCAAAATATATACATACATCTTATTAAATTCCGCCATCAAAAGACACGTGATAACAACAAATATCACAGCAGCAAAATAGTAGTTGAATGATAGAAGCTTGGTTAGAGGAAATATTTCACCCTTCAAGACTTTAGAGCGAATGCGATATCACAAACATTCTATGATTAATTAGCTACGGGGCTCGTCTTGTAAGGTCTGATTAAAAAAAAAAACGCAGCCGACGGTCGCCAAAGTTCAGTGTGAAGTGAGAAGTGCGGACAGTAGCAGGAGAGCTTCAGGAGCACACCAGGAAGACGCCGGTTGGCCGCCGCTATCTCCTCTATCTGTCTCAGTCTCAGAGGAGGTGACGGCGGCGCTATCTACCGCCGGCTCCAGGCCACTCTCTCTGGCACCGGCGGACGACACAACACACACCGCACAGACAACAAACAGACAGTCCCGCCGGCCGGCCGCCTCGCACCAATGGGTGTCGGCGTGAGAACGTGCCGCTGGCGGACAGACGGGCCGCCGCCGCCGCCGCCGCCGCCGCCGCCGCCGCCGCCGCCGCCGCCCCCACCCCCGCCACCGCCCCCACCACCGCCCCGCCCCCACCACCACCACCACCACCACCACCACCACCACACCGACCGGCCGGGAAAGGACTCGGGCTGGCTCAATTATTCGCTAGGTGTTGCGTACTGCGCCTAATTTTTGAGGTCATGGCGAAACCGACGCATGTGTGAGAAACTGGACGTTGATGGACGTCAGCGAGCGTCGCGCGGCCCAAGTTTGGCCATCGGGTCCAAGGCTGATGATTTGTCTCGTCTTTGTGCGTGCTCGCCTTGAAGAGTCTCATTACGTCACCTCAGGTAATGATAGGTGGGAGCGGTCATACTTGGTACGAGCCAGGTCAGATCCAGTCGGGTGAGACCAGAATGACACTTTATCAGGGCATGATAGGCATGGTAGGACACGCTGCTCACGCCAGAACGCCCTGAGTGTACGTCATGCCAAGGTGAGGTGAGGTAACGTGGGCGCGACAGAGTTGTTCGCCGCCCAGCGTTGGTCAGACCCAGTTTTCTAGTGCCCAGTACATGGCCGGAGAGCAATGGTCAGGCTTAGTGTGTCAGTGTCCAATACATGGTCCGAGTGCACTCAGCCGTCGGCGGACGGGCGTGCCGGCCATGACTGACGAGCAGCGGGCTGCCTGCAACGTCCTATTGTCCTGCCGCCCGCCGCCGCCCCCGCCCCCGCCCCGCCGCCGTCTCGGCCGCCCCCGCCGCCCCCGCCGCCCCCGCCGCCCCCGCCGCCCCCGCCCCGCCGCCGCCGTCTCAGCCGCCGCCGCCGTCACCCCCGCCAGCGCCGCCCCCGCCCCGCCGCCGAGGCTATCCGGCCGTCCGACTGAGTTACAGTAATGCAGCCCAGACAGCGTGCCTGAGTCAGACTCGAGGCAACAGCACAGACAGCGTGCCTGAGTCAGACTCGAGGCAACATCACAGACAGCGTGCCTGAGTCAGACTCGAGGCAACAGCCCAGACAGCGTGCCTGAGTCAGACTCGAGGCAACAGCACGAGGAAAGAGTCGAGTCAGACTCGAGCAAAGGGCTGACTGTCCTCATCCACCTCCACCTTCGTCGCTCTGGGACGCTTGCCTGGCCCGGGGGCAGGGGTTCTACCTTAAGCTCCACCTTGGCCGTCAGAGCCTGGCCTGGCTCCGACGGCAGGGGCCAAACTTCTACCTCAACCTCCGCCTCCGCCTCCGCCTCCGCCTCCGCCTCCGCCTCCGCCTCCGCCTCCGCCTCCGCCTCCGCCTCCGCCTCCGCCTCCGCCTCCGCCTTCGCCTCCGCCTCCGCCACGCTGAGCTGCTTGCTTGGCTCCGACGGCAGGCGCTCCTCCGCCGCACGGGGGCAGCCTACGCGGCCTCCCAGGCCCGATGAACTCCGCACCAGCACACTGCACTCCACCTCTCGTCTCCTCCGCGCATACCGGAGGCAGACAGCAGCAACAACCGCAGGCATGTTACCACAGCTGTGAGTCGGAGCTATGTGAAAACACCAAATATCCGCTCATCAGGTTCTCCACCTGCCTCCTGACCAGCGTACGCCAGCAGTTTCCTCTAGTAACGCTCTCTATATATATATATATATATATATATATATATATATATATATATATATATATATATATATATATATATATATATATATATATATATATATATATATATATATATCAGCACGTTCCATCCAAGGTTTCAGGTTGAAATGCCAGCAGGCGTCGCTTAAAACGTTATTCCAGAGAAATCATTACTGAAATCGCTTTTACGTGGTAGAGGCATAACAGTTGCATAGCAACATTCTGTAACTTTCCTGACTTGATTGTCACTATCATAAATAACATAACAGGCAATAATTTAGGTAAAAATATGCAAAAATTGGCAAGGCAATCATGATTAAGATCGCTTTCTAGGCATTCCGGGTGAAAATCCTAAAAATCGCTCCATTGCTGACCACCGTGCGAAATGGTCTGCAAATCCAGCCAGTTTCGCGCATTGTTGACCACCGTGCGAAATGGTCTGCAAATCCAGCCAGTTTCGCGCATTGTTGTAGCAAAGCAGTTTAGCTAGTAGCTAGTGTTGTAGCTAGTAGTTTAAGCCATGCAATGATTTCGTATGATTTCAGTAAATTATTTCGAGGGAATTCAGAGGTGGGCAACAACAGTGTGGCGATAAAATTCAGCGGTTTAGAACTCCAGTTACGTCATAGCAAAGTCCTACACTGCAGTAACGAGATCGGCATAGAAATCAGTGGTCGGATGTCATCAAACAGCCCCCTGTCCTATCATCAATAGCGGCCACGAACAACTTAACATATCGTGTACCACGTCGTGATGAACATGCATGCTGTCGGCCGCCCCACTCCTCCACGCTAGGAGAGTACAGATCTGCCGCAACCTTGACGGCGTACACGGCAGGAAGGCGCCGACGGCCGAGACGACAGACCGTCTGCTCCGCACGTCACCTGTCAACCACTGAAGAGATACACCGCTCAACCGCAGCCAGTCTTCACCAGCTTCTTTTGGAGCTGAATACGGCCTGCCCCAACCTCCCACCACCCCACCTCCCTACCTACCTCCCAAATTCCCTGCCTCCTCACCTCCCCACCAACTCGACCGGAGCCAGCACGGCCTCGACAGCTCCGACAACCGACAGCTCTCGGACATATCGGCGGTGTGGCCGACCGGCAGCAGTCAGCACTGCTCTTCTGTCCGGCGTCAGATCAAAGCGACTCCCGCCGCCGGCCGATGACGTCCGCCGCCGTCCGCCGGCGCCTTGATCCCGCTCGTCAGCTGTCGACACCCGGCCGACACCCGGCCCACACCCGTCCCACACCCGGCCGACACCCGGCAGGCAGCCAGTCGGCACCCGGCCGACACCCGGCAGACACCCCGCAGACACCCAGCCGACACCCGGCCGACACCCAGCCGACACCCAGCCGACACCCGGCAGACACCCGGCAGACACCCGGCCGACACCCAGCCGACACCCAGCCGACACCCGGCCCACACCCGGCCCACACCCGCCCACACCCGTCCCACACCCGGCCGACACCCGGCCGACACCCGGCCGACATCCGACAGACATCCGACAGACACCCGGCCGACAGCCGGTCGGCACCCGGCCGCCGGCAACCCCAGTCACTCCATTCAGTGTAGTAACGGCGGTCGGCACTCGGCTCATACGTCCCTGGGTCGCCTTATATACACCGGTCGGACCGAGTGCCATCTCTCTGTAGGCCGCTGAGTCAGACGACATACATAATGTATACACACAGAGCGGCGGATGGCCGTCGGATAGCCGACGGCCCGGTTTCCGAAACTGGAGAGTGATACCGTAAACGGCGTCGCGAGCCACGCTGGTGTAACGTGTGTGCGGCGGGGAGGGTCAGGTTCCGGCGACACCAGCTGTCCACAACTCTCCAAACTCGACCAGCCACCAGCGCGCCGCTATAGTTTATCGAAAGCCAACGACTCCCAAACTACGGTGTGTTTCAATGCCGTCAAAATATAATCCGTAACACCCCGGTGGTAGCGGTGGTATTGACTATTGGGGCTTTACTACTACGCGACTGTCGTCATTTATAGTCGGGGTCTCTCAAGCCGATCCAAGTGGACGAACAGAATGACCTCTCGCCAGCAGCCAGACTCGAACCAAGAACCCATTCATTCGAAATGTATGGTTGTTGTTATGCTGTTGTTGTTGAGTAAGTCAGGCCTCATGAGTAAGTCAGGCCTCTTAACATGTCGGTAACACATCGGCCTAGGGATGTCAAGAACGCTTGCTGACGAACTAGTTCAACGCACATTATATACGTCACCAACCCCGTCGTCTTCGTCTCCATCACAGTCGAGGCCCTCCGACCAACACTCAGATCCCGACCTGGGAGCGGGACTGACCTGCGCCGAACGCGAAGAAGTAGGACTCGTTGGGCCGCGCCCAGAGCAGCTCGAGGATGCGCTCTCCCATGCGCCGGTTGCGTTTGTAGATGAGCTCGTCCCTGAAGTACTGGTCTATGCTGTGAGCAGTGATGCGCTGGGTGGCCGACGCCGCTGCCGCCGCCGACTGAAGCGGAGGAACCTGGAACACCGATGGCTGCCGGGGCAAAGAGAGAACGCCCGGTCAGGTCAGGTCACAACGACCGACTTTTTTTCTTTTCTTTTTTTTAAATAATGGCCTCAGGACTGGAAATGTTCTAAGTTTGGGCAGTGTGTAAAATACCTGCATATTATTTGGCTTTGCTGCTGCATTTCCGAGGCGCTGTTTCGACGCTAAACATCTCCCGCGCTGGGTCCCCAGGCCATTCTTGAAAAAGAACAAATCGAGCCACGGCTCGCTTTTTTATAAGAATGGCCTCTGGTCACATATCGGCCGAAGCGCACCAGTGTGAACGCCGGTCAGAACAAACCAGGTCACTTCACATGCCACAGAGCCCACTGCACCGTTCGTGTTATTCTACGCCCGATACGTGTAGCACAAACAGGGAGCTGTTGGCACCACCGGAGCTGATCTGTTGCCCTCCTATCACCGTGAACTGGTACGTCGAACTCAGTTGCTGTCGGACTGGACATGGCGCGCGCCATAAACCGCCGCGTGTGAACATCATCACACGCGGCGCGCGTGTGAACATCATGACACGCCATCACAGAGGCGCATTCACCGTGCTCGTGTTATCGGCATAATCGCGCCCTGCGCCGCATCGCTGAAGCTGATCGCTGCATATCGATAATGCCAGTTGACCCCAGGAGAAGCGCATATTTAACACTGCAGCTGGATAGCGGTGTTTATTTGACCGGTCTGTGGACTCACACAGGGCCAGGATCAGAGGCGCTCATGCCGACAGGGCCTCACCGGCGGTCCAAGAGGGCCTCCGAAGAAGCCTCTGCGCGTGTGTGGTGTATGACCTTGGCGGTAACACAGGCGTTCATAAATAATCAGACGGTCGTTAACAGTTCATTAGCGGCTATAATCTGTCATAACGGCCTAATGGTTCACCGCTACAGTTCAACATGCTCTCGGAATTTGCCCGTTGCCACGCCCTCCTGAACGATGCCCGAGGAAGGAATGCAGGCAAAAGTAGTCGAGGTCGACCAGAGCAAGGCGAAATGTGTGCAGTCTAGAGAAGCGCCTAGCCATTCGCCTAACTTCAGTGTCCATCAATCGCACCGGCGAAATGTGTGCAGTCTCTAGAGAAGCGCATAGCCCTTCGTTTAACTTCAGTGTCCATCAATCGACCGGCGAAATGTGTGCAGTCTCTAGAGAAGCGCATAGCCCTTCGTTTAACTTCAGTGTCCATCAATCGACCGGCGAAATGTGTGCAGTCTCTAGAAAAGCGCATAGCCCTTCAGTCGACGCTAAGAAAAACGCGTTGAACTGTCCCATGAGGACAGTTCAACGCGTTTTTCGCCCCCGGTCAACGAATCTTTCGCGAAGAGGACCCGACGCCACCCCCCCCCCCCCCCGCGCTCAACGACTCTTCGCGCTGACGACCCCCCCCCCCCCACCCAGTTAACAACTTTTCGCTGACGAAACTGAGCGAAATTTTGCCCCTCCCCCTCCAAACAAAAACTCTGAAGCCTAGATCCGCCAGTGGAAATCCCCCACTGAAAATTCCTTGGAGGCCTTGCAGAATGATGGTAATGTAGGTAGGAAAAAATCCCTATTTCCTTTGAAAATAAAGGTAATAAATATACGATTATGAAATACCTTTGAATGCTAAACGTGTCATTATTGCACGAAGTTCGCGATTCATGCAGTCGATACCGCTGTAAGTCGTGTGGAACTTAGTAAATTCGTGCGTGATCATAATCATTCTTCGTGCCAAGTTGCGGAATGCACACATTTCACATTCGTGCCGGTATCGCATTTCGTGAATATGCCTTGTGAAAAAAATGTTAAGTAGGTAGGATATGACAACACCAGCAATATTATAACAAAAGTAGAGTCTAAGAGACAGCCATCAAGATAAAGTAGACTGATTTCCAACGATAAGTTCGTTCTATTGGACAATTTAAATGCACAAAATTCCCAACTGCAATTGATCATGGTTCATGTGTCTGTCACGCAGGAATGAAGATCTATTCCCCAGAAGGTAATTCCCATGAAACGACGTACTAATAGGCAGTTACGGCATGCCAAACGTAAGGAGCAGACAATCGGGGGCGTAGGGAGGATTTCGCCCGGGGGCAAATTGGATCAGAGGGGCCCTCGTAGCCAAGGGGAGACAACATAATTAAAACAGTACAGAATGGTGTATGTTGTAAAACAACGACAAATAAGTTTTCGACAACGAAAAAAAGAGGATTTTTTTTTGGGAGTCATTAACTAAAAATTTCGAAAATCAGAGACAGACATTTTGAACAGAATGTTATTTCCTTTCTTTCGATATTTTGTATTTGCAATTTGCTTTAACCCTCTACCTACGGGGGGCTGACAGGCCCCCTGGTAACTTGTCAACCAAGCAACTTAGAGCAATGCAGTAAGAACCAGCATGTTACCTGTCATTAGAGGAATCTAACAGTATTTTATCATTAGGTTTCAGGTCAACGGGTGACCTTCCAGGTCAAGTGAATGACCTCGGTCGACCACGTCCAGAACAGCGATTTTGCTCCGTCAGAAAACCTCAAAATTAGAAATTGATAAATATAAATAAAAAGGCATGTTTCTAGACCAGTTTTTGTCACAGAAATACAGAAAAGGTAATTATTTTTTCGTATCTTGTAAAAAAAAGTAAAAAAAAGGTTATTAAAAAAAATGACGTCATAAGTTCCTAACACTTAGCGAGCCATCATAGAGATATTGCTTTGCAATTTGGTTGGGGTATTGTACATAATCAGTTCTCTCACATATATTCCGTTTTTTTAACATCTTTGAAAATTTTGATTTTGTGGTGATTTTTTTTCCAAAACAAAATCAATTTTACATTTTTGGGGGTCAAAAACCCAAAATTTCGGGAATCCGATATTTTTATTTGAAAGAATAGCATTTTCTATCTTTGCTAAAATGCGTTTGCAATTTGCTTTTTCAAATATTTATATTTTCACCGACATGACGTCATCAAAACATCATTATCTCAGAAACCATTCCAACAATTTCAAATAAATGTTTATAGCATGCGTATAATTGTTGTAAACTCAGCTACTCAGAATTTCAGCAAGACCACGTCCAGAACAGCGCATGTGTAAAAACATGTATGTGTGCAGACTGCATGTGTAAAAAGTTATTAACCCGCGCACTGCAGGGGGGTTGATTTCCGCCCCCCCCCAGGTTTTTCAAAGATAGCGAAAAAAACGGCGGGGAGCAGCGCCGCCGGGTTTTGATACACCTGTTAGGACATCAATTGCGCACACTTTGAAGAAAAAAAATATGCTCGGGTCATCTCGGGTCAGGTCACCAGACCAGGTCAAGTGACCCCACCACCAAAAATGTTTGCAGTTGTGCCAAAGCCAGAGTTGTTCACCGATCAGGTTGAAACTTACAGGATGTCATGAGGGCTTCCGTACTTACAATTCGTATCTCTCGGAATTTTTATATCGGTGACCTAAGGTCAGGTCAATTTCGTAACCTCCCCATAATAAGTCAATGGGGAAATATACAAATGCTTCCTATTTCAAGGATATGCATGGTACTAGTCCAATTACTTCTGGATCATGTTATTATAGGATATTCTTGATGACCCAAGTGTAAGTTTTGTTCAGTGACTCCTATTGGGTCATTTGAGGTCATGCGAGGTCACCATCACTTTTTTGTCAATAACTCTCGACATAATGAAGATAGAAGTAAAACAGACATCAATGTGTTTGTCTCGTCGAGACACGTCTTCCCATATGAAACATGCCCTACTTGGGTCACCACTTGACCTTGACCTTAGGTCAAATTGTTAAGCTGACTTAACAAGGTCACCATATATATATATATATATCATTCAAAGCGCATTGACAAGATAAACACAATGGCGTAAACAGTTTTCCGTTATCTTTATTAGGTAAAAAGTTAATAGCAAACACGATTTAGCAAAAACACGGCATTTGTTTTCTTTTTGACCTCTGGAGCCTCAAATATTGACCAGAGATCAAATCTGAGGACACCTTAGCGATTACAAATTTCACTGGCTGGCGTTTGCTTTTTCCGTTTGTTTCTAACTATCATCGTTTCTGAGATATATGGGAATTTCTAGAGCGATGTCCTAAAACAGGGAAAAACTGGAAAATGTGACCTTTGATGACCTCTGGTGACCTCAATTTTGACCTGACTTAAAAAACCACTGAAATACTTTCGATAGAACATGTATGAAGCTATCAAATGCCTTCTTCCGCTTCTCGCTACGTTGCGTAGTTTTCGAGATCTCAGGGGGGGGGGCGGAAATCACCCCCTCCCTGCTGTTCGTGTTAGGCGCAAAGCCCCTGCAGTGCGCGGGTTAAGAAAAACCTCAGGGGGCCTCACAGGCCCCCCAGAGGTTTTTCTTGAATAGCTGTTTACACGTCCGGCGCATCTTGCTGAAATTTTCGGTAGCTGAGTTAACAACAATTATACGTAAGCTGTAAAAATGTAATTGAAATTTGTTAAGTAATTTGGGAGATAATCATGTTTTGATGACGTCATGTTGGTGGAAAAAAAGATAAATATTTGAAAAATGGTAGAAAACAGAGTTTTAAAGGACATTACAAACGCAATTCACTAAAGATACAAAATGGCTTTCTCTTTAAAATGGCAATCTCGATTTGCAAAATTTTGGGGTTTTAACCCCTAAAATGAAAACAAAAACTGACTTTTTGGAAAAATCCCACAAAATCAAAATTTTCAAAGATGTTAGAAAAACCGGAATAATGTGAGAGAACTGAGTATGGATAATACCCATACCGAATTTCAAAGCAATATCTTCATTTTTGACTGAGTGATGGCTCCCTAAGTGTAGGAAACTGATGACGTCATTTTTAAATAACTTTGTTTTGACTTTTTTGACAAGATACGAACAAATAATTACCTTTTCTGTATTTCTTAGCCAAAACTGGTATAGGAACATGCCTTTTTATCTACATTTATCTATTTCGAATTTTGAGGTTTTCTGAAGAGCAAAATCGCTGTTCTGGACGTGGTAAATCCGAGGTCATTCACTTGACCTGGAAGGTCACCCGCTGACCTGAAACCTGAAAATTGCATACAGTTAGATTCCTCTCATGACAGGCAACATGCTGGTTCTTACCGTATTGCTCTAAGTTGCTTGGTTTGGAAGTTAACAGGGGGCCTGCCAGGCCCCCCCCCCCCAGTAGGGAGAGAGTTAAAACTCGAATTTCTACGTTTTATCAAACATTTGTTTGTCCACCAAAAATGACATGGCATGACGTGATTAAAACGTTATTATCTCCCACAGTACTCCACCATTTTCATTGAAATGTTGTGATAAGACGTAGAATTGATGCAGCATAAGGTACTGAAAGATTGACGTTGATATCTATAATTGTTTTCAAGTATTCAGAATATCCGGGAGGGGGGGGGGATTCTGCCACCTCCAGCGGGGCGCGGGTTAACACGCGCCCTGGAGACTCTGATAATTACACACCCTGGAGAAGGGGGGGGGGCGGACTAGTTTAGCTTATAGTTATAGTTTAGGTTCCAGAGATCATCAAATGTCAAAAAGGTGATTTTTTTGCAAAACTGTTTTTCGCAAATAACTTTTTACCTAACGAAGATAAAGAAAAAGTGTTTACGCCATCGTGTTTGTCTCGTCAAAGTGCTTCGAATTATTTTCACAGTGACTGGGTTAAACCAACTGAGAAATTTGACCTCAGGTCAAGGTCAAGTGGTGACCCAAGTTGGTCATGTTGCATATCGGGAGACATGTCTCGACGAGACAAATACATTGGTACCATTTGCTCTTCTCTATCTTCATTATGTCGATAGTTATTGACAAAACAGTGTTGGCAGTCACGAAATTGACCTGACCTTAGATCACCGATATTAGAAATTCGAGATAAACAAATTGTTGGTATCTATGACCTTATGAAATACTACAAGCTTGAAACCGATTGGCCTAAAACTGTGGCTGTGGTACTACTGCAAACGTTTTGGAGTTGTGGTCATCACGTGACCTGGTCTGGTGACCTGACCTGAGATGACCCGATATCAATAATTTTACATAACGTGGGAAGTTCCTTGCTGAACAGGTGTGCAAAAAAACGGCGGCGCTGCGCGCCGCCATTTTTGCGCTATCCTCGAAAAACCGGAGGAGTGGGGGGGGGGGGGGGGCAGTTTTGGGCGAACCTTCGCCCAAAACTGCATAACCTACAATTGTCTAAAACTATCGTGTCAAATGCGTCGGAAATGTACGAATTATATACCACTCGGTAGTATCCGTAAACTCATTTGAAAACCTTAAAATGACGTGCATCACGTGCTTATATCAATGTGGTACTGCAATGTAGAATCACCGCTCTAATTACATAATTCGTGGCGGATAGACATACAGATAGACAGACAGGAAGACACACAAGACAGACAGACAGACAGACAGCCAGATATATGCTTATCAAATAGTAATGCAGATGTGTGATAAGCCGTAATATAGGGGCTATCGTAATATCCAAGCCTTATTTATCCTCACAGCACTTCTATTGCAGTACAATGCATTAATTCCGCCCCATCTAAATTATTGTGCAGTAATCTGGATTATGGGGTAGGAATTATGAAGCTAACATTAAAAAGCTTTTGATAGTGCAGAAACGAGCGATTTATTCGCCCCCTGTATCTCAGTGGGAGAGCGCTGGGCTTCTGACCTTTCCTGATAGTGGCAGCCGGAGTTCGAGTCAAAGTCAAAGCCTACATTGTCAAAGCCTTGTAGGGGAGAACGGAGTCACTTGGCCGCCGGGGCGACTTGGCCACCCCCATATTTACGCTTTCTGGCAACCCTGAAGGAATGCATTTTAACCTGTCACCGTCTATCGGCGTGTGGAGTAACCGGAGCAAAAGCAACGACATGCCTGTTCCTATAGTCTTCTTCAAAACTGATGGAACGGGAATTTTCACCCAAGAACGTAATTTTTACTTCCGTAAAACAACTTTGTATGGTGTCTAGTGTTTGGGTCGCATCTAAATTCCGACAATATGGTGCGATGTAGGTAGCAATTCAAGCAACTGGGTAACCGATTTGCTAGTTTTAGCGATAACTTTGGCGAGTGTGCAGACTGTTTATATTACAAAACCATTCCGGGGCGACTTGGCCGGTGCGCTCGGGGTGAATTGGCCCGGCGGTCAAGTCGCCCAGGTTTTGTAAAAATGATTATACTAATCGCACTTACTCTGTGCACAGATCTCATGCGCACCTACGTCAAGGGCAAGGGCGGATCAAGCAGTTTTTTTTTTGGGGGGGGGGGGCAAATCCAGTGGCGTCGTACATAGTGTTGCCCCTTTGAACAGTCTTGGGGGTGGCATGGCCCGGTTGCTCCCCCCGGATACGCCTTTGGTCAAGCGCGGCAATCGCGCCGCGTACACACGTGACCAACTGCTGGCTGCGGTGGAGCGGGTGCGGAATGGCGCCTTCCTGAAAGTCGTGTCTGCCGAGACCGGCATTCCCGTCCGTCTATTCGGTGACGGAAAAACGACGACACCGTCTCAGGAGTCGCGCTGCAAGACGGTGTTCACAAAATGCTCTCCTGCGGGGCGGTCATACACTGGTCTGCTCACGTCCTTCGTCGATGAAGCTGACTCACCCGCAGTGGGGATTACCTACTCCATCCCAACCCCCGGCCAAGTGATATATATAGGCGTAATGTTAAAATCCGAAAGTGTTACTGGGGACTGATCTTCAGTGACCCCAGTGGTGGTTACGCCCCTGTGGGCCGGTTGAGTGACCTGTACAAATGACAAATGTGTAAATGCTACTAAAACGAACTGTTCTATTGTTCTATGCTTAATAAGCCAGAACAACACATACATTTGACACCTATTAGCATTGTGTAAGTGATCAAATGTGACCATGATTAAAACAGAATATTATTTACAACAAAAAACGGCCAAGTGACCCGTTCTCCCCATAATCCTCTCAGACGTTAAGCATACAGTGCAAAACAATGAGAACTTTGACTGGTCTTCCTTCGAGAACCTCACCGGCGCTCGACCGGCAGACCACCTCTACCACCACAGGACCCTCTGAAGGACAGCAGAGGGCCCTCTACAGATCGTCAGGGGCCTCTAAAGGCCGGCAGATAGCCATCTGCAGATCGGCAGGGTCTTCTAAAGGCCGGCAGAGGGCCCTCTGCACTCACTACAGATCGACAGGGCCCTCTAAAGGTCAGCAGAGGGACCTCTACATATTGGCTGGGACACTGCAGTTCAACAGGGCCCGTAAAGTCTGGAAGAGGGCCCTCTACAGTCTGCAGGTCGGCAGGGTCCTCTAAATGCCGACAGAGGCCTTCTACAGATTGACAGGGCGATCTACAGATCGACAGGGTCCTCTAAAGGCCGGCAGAGGGCCCTCTCCAGATCGTCAGGGATCCTCTACAGATCGGCAGGGCCCTATAAAGGCCGGCAGAGGGACCTCTACAACCGGAAGGGGCCCTCTAAATGCCGATAATGGGCCCTCTGCAGATCGACAGGGCCATTTAAAAGCTGGTAGAGGGGGCCCTATCCACACTGGCTGGGGCCCCTTTCTACGTGTTTACATATGCATGCCTTCAGACTAAGCAAGAGCTGTTATTTATTCGTGTTACGATTTTGTTCGGTGTGTGGGCGTTCTTTTATGCGACGTAAGGCGTCTTACGGGCGCCTGACACCATCCAAAACACTGGGGGCCTTCCGTCCCAGGGGGCCCTCGCTCAGTCGCCAGAGGGGCCCACCTGACCTCCAGGGGGGGGGGGAGTTGGATAGCCCCCTTGCCCCTTCCCCTTGCCTACGCCCTTGCAGACAATACAGTGTTTAGTGCGCTCTGCGCAGTAATGAATACCATAGCGAAAGTAGCCGTGAATCTACAACTCCTGTAGCCGGCATGCCATTTAACGCCGTTTCAGTGCCTGTCGGCTCCAACGAGATGGCCAAAGGAAACTCCACGCCATCAACAGGCCGGTCGTTAACTTTGCATCTCATCTCCGTCCGACTGACCGCACTGCCCGGAGTGCCCGCTGACAAGAGGTCTTTATTAGTACACCGTGAAGCCATCGGCCAGGATCCCATGAATAAATTACAGTCAGCTCCGTTCATTAGGCTGGTCCGACACCTAAGGCTGTGAACGGGACCGGCCCGAGGGAGATGTGCGGAGCCGGTAACGTCTTGACACGATCCTAGGAGGGCGACCAAGGGCTAGTTGGACAGCTCATCGTCACGGTGGTAGTTGGTCGGCCTTAAGGTCCACAGCTTCAGACATTATCAACTCATGTGCCGAGTTGCCGGTCATATATGACTGATTGTGACTGCGTCCTTCCAGCGCATGTATGCACGGCACACGCACTCACACAGTACACACACTCACGCACATATGCAGGAAACTTCACCGCTTGAGCCGATTGAGTTATGCCCGGTTCATACATGACCTGGTGCATTGCGGTTCAGACGAATCCCGCCTGGTGACGAACAGTTCCGATAGCGCCGGTTCGCTCCAGTAGTGTCAGCACTGCCATCGTTGTAGCATGTCTGAGACTGGTGTAGCGACAAGGCAATATTGCCGAGGCCACAACACATCCCTCAGCAGAGGAAGCTCTTCAACCAACACCTCTGGCGCCTGGACGGAACACCAGCCTCTCTCACACATCCTAAACGGACATCACCCTAAGCACATCGGGTCCTCTACGCGTCTGAAGGGCGCCGTGCTGTCACTCTCAGGACCAGTTGGTCGCGCACGCAGAAAGCTTTCAGTGTCCTCTGCTCCTCTCTCAGACAGGGACCGGTTCCTTCCATTAGCGCTGTGGCAGCCGAGCGTCCCTCCCAGCTCAAGAGACGTCCGCTGCGAGGGAGGGGTTCCCTTCTCCAGCGGCTCAGGCGCGCCAGAGTGGTCTAATTACAGCGCTCCTCTGTTTGCGCCGTCGTTTCGAAACGCTCAGTTCAAAAGCAAGCCTTCGACCGAGACTAATCGCTCGGTCAACACCGTATTTTCATTTGGAGCGCAAAAGCTCTCCGCCAGAGAATCCGCTGGCAGCTGGTTGGCTCCGCTTCGGCTCCAGCTGGGTGAACGCTCTTCGAGTGAAGGCTGTAGTGACTGTCTCAGTTGGATATTGAAATCCAACAGAGCAATGATGGAATCCAGCAAAACCATGTGCAAAACAGACGGGAGATACTTTGAATGGTGTAAAGAAAATTACGGAAAATGAAAATCAGGAGCACTCGGAGCAGCAGGGTGCATGAATCTCAGAAACAAATCCCAGTTCAAAGATTTTTCACAAAATGTAATGATGGGTTTAGGATCCAAACACATCTCACGACAAAACGTGACAGTGGTTCTTGGATGCTAGTGGATCTTCAGCTGAAATTTAGCAACAGATTTTGGACCCCAAACAGGCGCGGATCCAGAATTTCGGTCAGGGGGGGGGGGCGCCATACAAAAAGTTGCGCCCTACGAAAGCGTTTGTATGGCGCGACATGTGCACGACCCGGGCTCAGGGGGCGGGGGGGGGGGGGGGGGCTAGCCCCCCCCCCCTCCCTCTGAATCCGCGCCTGCCAAAAATCCGTGCTTAATATTTGTTAAGGATCTGTGGTCTTCACAATGATCAAGTTATGATAATCATGGTTGATCCCACGCATAAATAGCAAATAATGTCCGTATTTCAGGACGCAATTTAGCACCAAATAAAATAATACCAGTACCATTTACAACAAGTACATGACAAAATATTCACGGTCTATAAAAGAATAGCCCCGGAAGTTATGGACTTATTATGAATCAGATAGATCGTTATGGCTGACAAAACGAAAAAAGAAAGAAAAAGGGGAAGAAAAAATACTTCGCTCAAAATCTGATACCAATGGATCCCCAACATTTTTTTTGCAAGGCCTATCCAATATCTCAGTGGATCCGAGATCCAGATCCTAGGCATTGAATCCGTGGTTTCCGTTTTGGACCCACGCACATATGTGACCTGCGACACTCGGCACAAAGAGAACACAAACAAATTCCAAAGCTTTCATGTGAGTGAGATTCTGAGAGACTGCCGAGCGCAGGGAGAGTGAAGGCGGTCTGTGGCGCTGGTGAGGGCGCTGGCGCTGGTGCTGGCGCTGGCGCTGGCGCTGGCGCTGGCGCTGGCGCTGGCGCTGGCGCTGGCGCTGGCGCTGGCGCTGGCGCTGGTGCTGGTGCTGGTGCTGGCGCTGGCGCTGGCGCTGGCGCTGGCGCTGGCGCTGGCACTGGCGCTGGTGCTGGTGCTGGCGCTGGTGCTGGTGCTGGCGCTGGTGAGGGCGTTGTCCGATGAGTGGTGACATCCGGCGGAGGGCGGCGGGCGGCGGACAGCCAGTAAGCACAAGGAGCTGCGGAGGAGGAGGGGAGGAGACGGCGACGCGTGCAGCCGCCTGGAACGTGTCCGACGGGCCGTGCGACGCGCCTGTCACCGCCGACGCTCTTCGCACACAAACAAGCGGCGTAGCGCGGCCCAGAGGCGCCTCTCCTCACCTCCTCACCACGAGAGGAGGCCACAACCGCCCCGCCGCTGCCGCACCCGCAGCCGCCAGCCACTGCCCAGATCAGCCCGCAAACAGGCGCGCCATGGTCTGCAGCTGTGGTCACTGGTCAGTGGTCATAAAGCAGCCTAACGTGGCGGCTGGCACGAGCACGCGGTGTTTATTTGTCGATATAGTCCTATCAAGAGACTTAGTGATCTTAGTGATAGGATCTGAGTAGGAGACAGGAGTATGATCTAAGCCACGATGAAGAAGAATGTGTAACCTCCAAGGTCTTCTTAGAGTTTCCACATGAAATTCAAATTTAAGTAGTTGGGTGTTGTACTCATAACCTGGCGCGTGAGAACCACGTCTGCACTCTGCAGTCACCTAACTCACGGATGTCTCCCGCACGACTGACCGTCACTGAGCCCGTGGACGGGATACAGTTGTGGTGCTTTGCGGCTTTGGGGAACCGCAACTGCTGCGGTCATATACCACCCATGGCGGCGGGTCATGTTGGCTCAGACAGCTGGTCGCCTCGGACGCCATATCTATGTCTGGCGGTGTGCCATGCAAACACACAGCACTCAGCTCAGCTCAGCACTCAGCACTCACAGCACTCAGCTCAGCACACAGCACTCATCCGCTGGGCCTGCCGGGAGTGTGGCGCACACAGCACTCATACACAACACTCAGCACTCATAGCAGCACTCAGCACTCATACACAACACTCAGCACTCAGCCACTGGGCCTGCCAGGAGTGTGGCTCCATGCGGCGACTCGTGTGCGTCTCCCGGAGGGTGACAACCAGACTCGGGGGAGGGGCGAATACTCTGCATGTTCGTGAACGTGGAAGATTCAGGAGACAGCTCTTGGCTGATTGCCGACATGCGGTCGAGACTGTAGAGTGGTCTTGGTCAGTCAGAAGCGCAATGGGGACTGGCGTGTGGGTTTAGCTGCGTGACTATTGTGACACATGTTAAGTTCGGCGCGGCGGCGCGACCCTGTGACGCAGAGCTGGATGGATGATATGGTGCCGAAACTGCGGAGTGCTGTGTGCCTCTGACAGGATCGGCGTGCACCGGCTACTGGGGGACGTGTCTGCATGATTAATGTCAATCTGTCACTACCTGCACCGTGGGATAAGCCGTGTCGAAATCCACGCAGTGATAGACGGCGCAATGTATGCAATCGTTATATGAAGAGAAATGAACGTCCGGGCGCATATATGAGGATACAGATTGTTAAATAATTGGCAAGATTATAAAAAGACAAATGCTTTAAAAAAAAGATCAGCCATTGGAACGTGATCTACACGAAATTATAGAACTACATACCAGAGTACAAATTCGTATAATTGCTGTCAGTCGAATTTCCATCCCATTTTTCCAGGGCTGGCTAAATGGCGGATATGAATGTTTTCGAAGAAAATCGCACGGCCACGTGCGATTTTCTTTGAAAACATTGATATCCCTAAGCAGTCTATAACTCCAAGTATCATCCATCGCTTCTACTGCTTCTGGAGCATCTGGTGGTTAATTTAACAAATTGACCCATGGTCCGATTAAAGTGCTTTTGAATCACGATCAATTACCACATGACTCATTTATCAGCTTCTGATAGCAGCTGCTGAGCTTTTCCTATCAACTTGTGATTCCATAAGTTGCTCAAGTGGTCAGATATCCTGTTAGCTGGCCGACATTACGGGGGTGTTAATTAATCCTCGGCCTTAAGCGGATCATGACTCATATCAGACAAATCACGGTTTGATCACCGCCGGCTCGGCAGCCTATCCGGGAGTGTAGGAGCGATCTCTCAAGATCTCGGTCTCATCTCAGCCGTCACGCAGTCACGCCGTCACGCCTGATGACGTGTGATGACGTGCTGACGTGCTGATAACGTGATGCAGCCGTAGCTGTCAGCGGCGGTGTGCAGGGCGGCCTTCGCAAGGCAGGCGGACGGACCGGCACCCGCTCCGATACGGACGGCACCGCTAACGGTATTTTTCGCGCAGTACGTGACTGCTGGGTGATGACGTCACAGAAGTGAAGCCGCAGCTGCAGATGTGATGTATCGGCGACATATCGATAGCTGACAATCGATTTCTCTGCCGGATCAAACTTAGATGTTCCATAATGTATCAAATAAAAATGTGATTACTAGCAATGTGCAATTTCTACGATACAGGGCGGTATTGTTTTAAAACCACAGCGATATCCTAGCAAAACTGATTAATTTCACTAATTGCAATGAAATTTGAGACTGGTAGCAACGTTGCGACGTTGAGACGTTGAGACGACGTTGAGACTTAGAACAGCGGCTCCTGCTAAATTCCACCTGTATCGGCATCCCTCAAACTCCGCTCCGCGGGGTCTCCGTCTGTGTCTGTCTCCCCACCCCGGCATCTGGGACGAGTCTCACTATTGCCTAGTGCAGCGACGTCCCTACAACATTTTGAGTGTGGGTGCAGCCAGGTGTTGGGGGGGGAGGGGGGGGGGGCAGCTAGGTGGTTTACCCCCTTCCATATGGGCAAATGTTAAAATCCTGCTAATCTGGGGGGGGGGGGCGGAGCGAGGCCGAAGCGATCATGGGGGACCGGTCCCCCAGGCCCCCCCCCCCCCCCCCGGTGGCGACACCCCTGGTCAAGTGCATCTCATTGGTATCTAGGACGAGTCTCACTATTGTCTGTGTCGTCTCCCACAGTATCTGAGAATTGAGAGGAATCTCACTATCGCCTCTCACTCACCGGTATCTGAGAGTTGAGACGAATCTCACTATCGCCTCTCACTCACCGGTATCTGAGAGTTGAGATGAATCTCACTATCGCCTCTCACTCCCACAGTATCTGAGAGTTGAGAGGAATCTCACTATCGCCTCTCACTCACCGGAATCTGAGACGAGTCGCGGCGGAAGATGACCTCGTCCAGGTCACCGCAGTTGTAGTGTCGGATCAGGTCGTCTGTGGTGTAGGAAGGCGTCTCCTCCCCCGCTCGGATGCTCTCGTGCTGGTTGAGCGTCTGGTTGAGCGCGAACACCACCTGAAACACAAAGAAAGACATCGGTTACCATTGGTAATGCTGGGGTCCGCAACATAACACTCGTTATAAACAGGGAGTAACGGATACAAGACTTCACTGCATACAGATAATGTGCAACAATGAATAATTCACCATTAATTTGACTGAACGTTGTTTCCTTTTTCTTTCTTTCTTGTCCGAATGTTTTGAATCTATGGATTTCCGAGGTCAGGCCCTGCGCTAAGCATAGCTTGTTGCGGAGGCCCTGACCCTACCATCCACCCGATCGCGCAATTCCTGGCAGGCGGCAGAATTTAGAGGCGAAATTTTGAGGTGCCCGACATACCTGGACACAGTCCGCCCCGCCCTCTGACGTCAACTGCCCTTGAACGCGACCGCTGCCACCGGCCGCAGGCCATCCCAGTCAGGGGCAAATAGCGAGCGCCGAAGCGACTCGAACCCGGGCTGCCACTACCGGGTGAGATGAGATTCACTTCATCATTATGGCAAACATAACCATCTCATATATAACACAAATATTGTTTGTCCATTGAAATCTAAGCAGATGGTATGCTCTCACGCTGAATGATCAGATGAGCCAGCCAACCATCTCATTTCCTTTCTTGTCGCGAAATAATGCGGCAAGCAGCACGTTCATTTAACCAATTTAGCGCCAAAGTTGAGCTCAGGTGCCGCTTCCTTTATCAGCGATCAGACGATCATGGCGTATAATGGCGTTCAGTGTAATAATGGCCTATAATGGCGTTCAGTGTAATAATGGCGTATAATGGTGTTCAGTGTAATAATGGCCTATAATGGCGGTCAGTGTAATAATGGCCTATAATGGCGTTCAGTGTAATAATGGCCTCCGGGTGAGGTCAAGAGCCCAGCGCTCTACCGACTGAGCTACAGGGGCGGACTAATAATAAACTTATCACAACCAACTACCCACTTGATATAATCATTAGTGAGAGCAAGTTGGCACCGTCATAATGCGATAGGAATGTGTGAGCCCCATGTTGAAAGCTCTAAATTATTATACGAATCTAAAGCACACCGATCATAGCCTCATAGCTACCATCATAGCCTTTGCTTAGACCATTCAATTTCAACATGAATACTCTGACTGACTAAGGACTTTTGACAGCAGACAGTAAATAGGATGTTTCCAAATATTTCGTTTGGCTGAAAGACAGTTTTTGTAAATAAGGTAGGTAATGAAGATTAGGTATATCACCTTTACAAAATAAATACCTACATAACCATTCAAAAGTTTTATTTTGATGATTTTTTATCTACCATGGATGAATTATTAATTGTGAACAAATGAAAAGTTGTGGTACTAGTGATATCAAACGCAGTAGTGCCAACGCTTGTGGTCAAGAATAGCAGCAATGACCACATAGTCCTTGCATGAACAGCGGTCATACCCATTGAAGAAACCAGCTGCACATTCAACCCCAAGTAAATGTCACGTCACGTAGTGAGCTTAGGTTGTGCAGTTGTAATGTTGTATGTATGCTTCGTATGGCCGCCTCAACATTTCCATAGCAGTGTGAATAATCATTCCGTTCGCCAAATCCCGGAACGAGAAGTGCAACGGGTACGTCGAGGGTGCTCTGAGCACAAACGCACAATCGTACTCCGAAAACATACGTACGTTTGTGGTTGGAAGATTCTATGCAAACGTAGGCCATGATCCACAGTTGGCACTCAGGCCCACCTGGCGTGAATGCACCAAACAACTCCTCCAGCCTTATAGCAGATGCCTTGTCCCGTCCTGGGAAGAACCCCGCGCGCTGCAGGCCTTCACAGCGTTACCGAGCCGACAGCTCATCAGGTGGTGTATGCAGATAGCAGCCTTGAGTGCACAGCAAACCGGCCATCAGGCCGAGGCGCCGGCCGCGTGCGAACATATCAGTACGGCCCGCTAACGGCCAACTACACGAGCCGCTGCGCCGCTCAGCAGCCGCCCGCGGCGCTGCCGGAGCCTGCCCACCGCCGTCTCTCTCACCTCACCTCACCTCACCGCCGTCCCTCTCACCTCACCGCTGGCGCTGCCGGGGCCTGCTCACCGCCGTCTCTCTCACCTCACCGCTGGCGCTGCCGGGGCCTGCTCACCGCCGTCTCTCTCACCTCACCTCACCGCCGGCACTGCCGGGGCCTGCTCACCGCCGTCTCTCTCACCTCACCCCACCGCCGGCACTGCCGGGGCCTGCTCACCGCCGTCTCTCTCACCTCACCTCACCTCACCGCCGTCCCTCTCACCTCACCGCTAGCGCTGCCGGGGCCCGCTCACCGCCGTCTCTCTCACCTCACCGCTGGCGCTGCCGGGGCCTGCTCACCGCCGTCTCTCTCACCTCACCTCACCTCACCGCCGTCCCTCTCACCTCACCGCTGGCGCTGCCGGGGCCTGCTCACCGCCGTCTCTCTCACCTTACCTCACCGCCGGCACTGCCGGGGCCTGCTCACCGCCGTCTCTATCACCTCACCTCACCGCCGGCACTGCCGGGGCCGGCTCACCGCCGTCTCTCTCACCTCACCTCACCTCACCGCCGTCCCTCTCACCTCACCGCTGGCGCTGCCGGGGCCTGCTCACCGCCGTCTCTCTCACCTCACCTCACCGCCGGCACTGCCGGGGCCGGCTCACCGCCGTCTCTCTCACCTCACCTCACCGCCGTCTCTCTCACCTCACCTCACCTCACCGCCGTCCCTCTCACCTCACCGCTGGCGCTGCCGGGGCCCGCTCACCGCCGTCTCTCTCACCTCACCGCTGGCGCTGCCGGGGCCTGCTCACCGCCGTCTCTCTCACCTCACCCCACCGCCGGCACTGCCGGGGCCTGCTCACCGCCGTCTCTCTCACCTCACCTCACCGCCGGCACTGCCGGGGCCGGCTCACCGCCGTCTCTCTCACCTCACCTCACCGCCGCCTCTCTCACCTCACCTCACCTCACCGCCGTCCCTCTCACCTCACCGCTGGCGCTGCCGGGGCCCGCTCACCGCCGTCTCTCTCACCTCACCGCTGGCGCTGCCGGGGCCTGCTCACCGCCGTCTCTCTCACCTCACCCCACCGCCGGCACTGCCGGGGCCTGCTCACCGCCGTCTCTCTCACCTCACCTCACCGCCGGCACTGCCGGGGCCGGCTCACCGCCGTCTCTCTCACCTCACCTCACCGCCGTCTCTCTCACCTCACCTCACCTCACCGCCGTCCCTCTCACCTCACCTCACCGCCGGCACTGCCGGGGCCGGCTCACCGCCGTCTCTCTCACCTCACCTCACCGCCGGCAGCGGCGGACGGAGCGCTCCGCCGCAGAGCAGCACAGCTCGTCAGGCGAGCCAAAACAAGGAGAGGGCGGCCCATCATCGGCTAATGACGCCGCTATCATCAGGTGGTGGTGTGCAGAGAGACAGCAGACGACTCGTGACCGCATAACACGCCGTGACCGCATAACAGCCGGGAACGGACGTAGGAACGTTATACAATGTGTATGTGTGTGTGTGTGTGTGTGGGGGGGGGGGGGACATAAAGTTTTATCTTGTTTTGGGAGAAACCAAATTCTCATGAACATTTTTTGTGTTGCATATTTAAGCTCTTCTCGTCTTGGTGTGCCCTTTGCTCTCTTAAATTTGTATCATTAAAAAAGGACGAAAAACTGGGGGCATGACCCTACTGTTCCCCTGACCGCTCCTACGTCTATTAGGGTGAATACTTTTTACACTTCTTCCGAATATCTTTTGGGTTCGGCCGGTTTTAGATGTATTTTAGGATGCTGAACACGATGGGCGCATCAAAATCAAGAATTTCGAAAATCTTTTGCCCGCGCCTCAGCGCCTGGCGATTTACATTTTCCAACTTTGGCGAAAAAAATCAACATTTTGGCATTTAGCAAGGATCTAGTAAAAGGTACGAAACAAATAATGTATAACATGATATAATAATTATTTCGAAATCGTATGCCGCAAACCGCATCCCTCTAGCTCTTCCCATTTTGTTATAACAGCCATTTTAACTTGACAATGTCGGCTAGTTCCAAATTTCCCAATAGATGGCGTTGTAAGCACTCGCACTCAAATATACAAATAACGGCCTGATTTGAAGGAAATGGATGGTTATTTCGTCTACGTGAATGAAAGCATTGTGAAAGACATACATAAAACAGTCAGTTTTCGACTAGCCTCCCCCCCCCCCCCCCCTCCTTAGGGTGGGGGATGGGGCGGTGAAGGGAAGGGCACAGTGGTACCCATAACAATCAGGCAACAGGAAACTTACACTTCAATCATTTTATAGTTGTAATCGAATCATCGTAAGCATCTCGTAGGCATATTGAGGAAACAGTTTTTCTAGCTCGCTTCTTGCCTTGCTGTATACCCAGTTGCAGATCCAGGGAGAGGAGCGTCGAGCAGGCAGGGGCAATACAATGGCCATTGGCCACAGAACTACTGATATTGGCTGAATTTAATGCATTTCCTGATTTTAAAGCAAATCTTAACAATTTCTTTCGCATATAAATATGTGTGGATTAATTCACTGTGCTGAAGCTAAGGAAATCCTCTTTTTAAATTCTAAGATTTTTGGAGAGGGAATGATTTGTCAAAACCCCAGTCCCCAGACCAACCTATTTGAGCATGCTTGATCCGTCAGTGTAAAAAAACGCGGTTCATTATCATTTGCTTCGCCATCCCTATTGTGGGTATTGCTTTCTTGTCACTTAACCCTATGTGTAAAGGGCTCCTGGCTACCCCTATTTGTAACAGGGGGAGATTCCGCCCCCCCCCCCGGAGATCGAGATCTACCAGTCTGATTTTCAAAAATGAAACTGCGTTTGGTTCCCCTCAACACGATCTACATTTCTAAAAACAATCTAAATTTTGTATAGGAGGGGGCGAGGGGCAAAAACTACAAATTTAAGTGGTATTTGTGATCCAACATAGCCGTCATGTTTATCAACCGATTTTAACACAACCAATGGGAATCGATAGATAGAAATGGAGATTGATATATGGCGGTGACTTTTGAAAATTTACAAATCATAGGCGTGTGCAGGTCACTCAATATGGTGTGAAGTAAATGCGTAATAAAACTATTTTTTATGTTGTGTTTTTGATAAATGAAATGGTATGATATTGTGACATTAGACAAAACAGTTATAAGTCATATTTTTGCCATAGGCGATACCAGGTTAGTGAAAAAGGGAGGTAAAATCGGAAACAAATATTCACCGCAGGAAAGTTGCTGCCCAGCACTATAAATAAGTTACAGATCGTAGATAGTTCCTGTTTACATGTACTTCATCATAGGCGTATCCAGGATCCAAACTGGGGAGGCGCAAGACCTTTTGATAGGTATATTATCCGCTATTATGATACTAACTAGTCAACAGTGACTATTTCACTTACAACTTCAATTCACATTGCTTACCTCCCTTTTTACCCTACCTGGACTCGCCTATTTTCTTATAATCGTTCGTAGGGTACCCTGTGGTGCGTGTTTCATCCGAAAACTGCAGTATGTTATGTCATTGTTCGCCCATGCATCTTAGTTTCTTTGCAGTAATATGACCCCCTTTCTTCCATTCCTGAGCGCGCCTCTGCAAACAAAGACTTTATTCCCTCTCCTGGCCTCATATGTGCATATATTATTATAAGCTAACCGTCTATTGCGCCGTAATCGCTGGCATATCGGCATCACCATGCCAGTCACCCCCTTTTCATGTGCCTGAACACGGCCCTGCAACTCTATGTAATACATTATGCACATAATGGAAGGAGAAGCTATCTTTCACATCTTGATAGCTATAAATGCCTCTTACATCGCTCTATTGACTTGCCGCCAAGCATTGAATACTTTCTGGACCCCCCCCTCCTTTTCAAACCCCTGAAACCGCCTCTGCCATGCAATTTGTATGATATTTCATTAACATCAACTAATTTGCACTTGTTGCAATCACCGTAAACCGATGTAACTCCTTCATACTTGAGGCAGTTAGGAAGAAACCGTGAAGATCGCATTTCCGTATTATCGCCAAATGTCGACGCCGAACCCTCCCAAAACCGTGCCCTGGAACCGCCTCTGTTCAGGTTAAGAACTCAATTTTTCCTCCATATGTGAAAATCTATTATGGGAAAAGTCCCAAAATTTCATGGGCCTGCTCACAGCCGTTCTGGAGATATCTGCAAAAACATGAGGGGTAGAATTTTTCGCCAAAGTTGGAAAATGTAAATCGCCAGGCCCGGGCAAAAGATTTTCGAAATTCTTGCTTTTGATGCGCCCATCGTGTTCAGCATCCTCGAATACATCTAAAACCGACCGGACCCAAAGATATTCGGAAAAAAGTGTAAAAAGGGGCCATCCTGTCGTCTGTGTAGTCGTGTGTAGAAGTCCCGCGGTATGGCCAGTGGCGACCCCCGCGGCGTTGCGGTCGGATGGTGACGGCCGGAAATTCGCGGCGAAACCAAACAATCACCAGTCGACACGATGTAAATCAACGGAGTGACATTTCCACTCGAGCGGTGCCGGCGCTGTCACATTTATCAACAGCTCACGGATTTCTGTCGCCCCACTGTTTAAAACACCGACATAAACGCAGAGTTCCTGAGAATGGCCGGCATACAAGTGCTGCCAGCGTCGACAGGAACGGCCAATCTCGGCATTTGTCAGCCCACGAAGTTTGTGTAAAACGACTGCAATCACTTGAAACGCCTGGATACTTCACGATTGATAACACGTGCCGCATTAACATACCTAATTGAACCAGCAAGTGCTTCAACACCGAACAAACCAATGATGTTGTTACAATCAGCCAGGAAATGATACATCATGAGATAATTTCGAGAGACTGTTCACATAAATCATAAAGCATAAATAAATGTAACATTCCACCCATCGTTTCGGTTTTGAGGAGCAACGTATGAGAGACAGAATCTGAACCTAAACAGTTGTGCACCATATGCTTATTAAATAATTAAAATCGAAGAACGATTATTTAAAGCCATAGTTCAGCGAAGCGTACAGGCGACGACACAGTGCATTATCTCACACATTTTCCCGGTTCAACAGTCAATATATCGGCAAAAACAATTGAGAAACACCCTTCAGGACTTAATCTTCAATTGTTTTCACATTTCTCCTCCAAATCCCCCCATCACAGCCCGTCAGATTTATGGGCTAACACCCGCACCCAGACCCGGATGTTAACACCACCGCCGATAACGACCGACTTGTAACACCCCTTCATCAGACACCCGGGCACACATCAGCTCAATCAACCCATCGGATAGTAGACAGTAATCCGACAAAATCCACACCTTGTACGTCAACGTAGCCCTGACAGAAGTTAGAACCAGAGGGACAGGAAGGACTAGAAAGACCGGAGAGATCGGATAGTGAGATCGGATAGTTAGGAGTGCGCGGAGACCCGAGGCAGCGGACCCGGACCATCCCCGCGTGCCGCACCGCGCCGCACCGCGCTCGTCCCGCGCCTGCCCCGCGCCTGCCCCGCGAGCATCACTCTTTCAGAGCGGGCCCGCAGCCGATCAGGCGAGACATCTGACAGCTCCGCTCCGTCACACGTGCCCGGCCGGAAACAGAGATTAGGCAGGCCCGGGGAGGCCCGGCGAGGCCCGGAGAGGGGCGGCCGAGGAGAGACAGAGGGGCGGACTGGGTACGTGCCTCGCCGCCCAAAGTCTCAGGTAAAAATACATCGCTGCCGGAGGAGAGAGCTCCGCGCCGCGCCGCATGCCGTAGGCGTCGTCACTGCGCCACAGTCGCCGCCGCCGCGCCACAGTTGCCGCCACTGCGACACAGTCGCTGCTACTGCGCCGCGTTCGCCGCCACAGTCACAGCCATTGCGCCGTATAGTCGCGATCGGCCGCTGGGGTGACGCATAGTCGAGCGGTACCAAAGCGTCGCACCAGGTCCCGCCGGTCCCGCCTCGGCACCGGTGTCTCGATGACGCGCTGAAGACCCGCCGACTGCCGACTGCTGCTACACTCATCACCGCCGTACACTTCTCGTGGCGGGTCTGGGTCCGGGGTCCGGGGTCCGGGGTCTGGGGGTCCGGGGTCCGGGGTCTGGGTCTGGGGTCTGGGTCCGGGGTCTGGGTCCGGGGTCTGGGTCCGGGGTCTGGGTCCGGGGTCTGGGTCCGGGGTCCGGGTCCGGGGTCTGGGTCCGGGGTCTGGGTCCGGGGTCTGGGTCCGGGGTCTGGGTCCGGGGTCTGGGTCCGGGGTCTGGGTCCGGGGTCTGGGTCCGGGGTCTGGGTCCGGGGTCTGGGTCCGGGGTCTGGGTCCGGGGTCTGGGTCCGGGGTCTGGGTCCGGGGTCTGGGTCCGGGGTCTGGGTCCGGGGTCTGGGGTCTGGGTCTGGGGTCTGGGGTCCGGGGTCCGGGGTCCGGGGTCCGGGGTCCGGGGTCCGGGGTCCGGGGTCCGGGGTCCGGGGTCCGGGTCCGGGGTCCGGGTCCGGGGTCCGGGGTCCGGGGTCCGGGGTCTGGGTCCGGGGTCTGGGTCCGGGGTCTGGGTCCGGGGTCTGGGTCCGGGGTCTGGGTCCGCGGTCTGGGTCCGGGGTCTGGGTCCGGGGTCTGGGTCCGGGGTCTGGGTCCGAGGTCTGGGTCCGGGGTCTGGGTCCGGGGTCTGGGTCCGGGGTCTGGGTCCGGGGTCTGGGTCCGGGGTCTGGGTCCGGGGTCTGGGTCCGGGGTCTGGGTCCGGGGTCTGGGTCCGGGGTCCGGGGTCTGGGACGTCTGGCATAACGCAGTATCCCCGGTGGCCCCGCGCGGCGCGACTCTCGTGGGACGGTAGACATGTCATGACGTCCGTACCACCGCCACCGCCACCGCCACCGCCACCGCCGCTGCCGCTGGGTCGCCGCCACCGCCGCCATCACCATCGCCATCACCGCTGCAATCCCCGCCATCGCCTCATCTCTGGCGCGTCTGCCATCGCCGGCTCGTCTCCACGCGTTCCAAGAGCAACAGGCTGGCTGTCGACCGGCGGGCCGTCGTTCTCCACTATCTGGTCGATCTCTCCTCGTCTGCAGCCCCTCCGCGGCCCGGCGAGATCGGCTCCGATCGCGAGGCAACACCGCCACGGAACGTTCCAGGCTACAACGTCTGTCGAGCCTGCATCGGACGGAATCGGCGTACACTGCCCCCCTGATATACATACATATCGCTGAAGAGGTCGCTTTGGCGTCAGCTGCTCGAACCTCGGCTCGTAGGAACGGGCCACTGAAACTGTCTCGGTGCAAAGCCGAAAGGGCCAGTCCTCGGTCGAAGCGCACGGTGTCAAGAGACGAGGCATTGACCCTCAATAGGGCGGAAGCATCAATGATTGTCATTAATGTCAGTATAATGACTGATATAATGACTGATCAGTCAGTGGATCAGTCACAGTCACAATTATCCAACAAATTGCCATCAGCGGCTCTTTGCAGACTGCGATGTCGGGATGCAAATTTCAGGATCACGGAGCCAACGCCGGGCCCAAATGCAGGCCCGGCGGGCCTGAAGCTGTGTCTGAACTAAGGCGTGCCGGTCTCATGCCGGGCTCAACACAAGTTCGGGGTTAAAATATTGTTCAATGTATAATGAAGTAGGCATGCAGACTGCCGGCTGCCGGACCTGTCGGGTGCTGCCATGTGGCCGGGCTTGATGCCGGTGCCAACTCATTTATGAGCGGTGGCGGTGGCGGTGCCGGTTCCTGTTTTGAAATACATTTGTGCACCTCTACTGCTTCCTTCTCTTGAAGAAGCGAGTCTCTCGTACATTATGAACTCCGCACGAGCTGCTGAATCGCCGTCCCGCTGTCGGTGTGCGCGGTTCCACGGCATCAGACCGCTAGAAAAGCCGCACAAACCCCGGCAAAACAGCTGCCATGGTCGCATGGGCACGGCGCCGCCACCGCCGCTCGCCGGCTCCATATATGGAAATGACCGTGGGTGTGCTTCGAATAGTGACCTCATGACGCCGCGGCCTGGAAGAATTTCCTTCGCAGAAATCGCCACTGACCGTTTTCCCGACACTTTTGCGCTGTATCATTTTTGGCTGTGGACTCGTCTTGGTCGAGTGGCTGTAAGCAGCATTTATGTCACCCGCTTGATAGTCGCCATCGGTGATCGGATTGGATTCCAGAAGACGATGTATCTGTCAATTTTGACGCCCAGCCTCATAGATGTCAGAGATATTTCGTTACTTCTGAGAAAAGCTGCGAGTTGGAGCCGCGCTGGCCCTGCTACATTATGGCAGTGTGATTCACTTCTGAGAGCGCTCCAAGCGAGATGAAAAGGATAGTTATGATGATATTTCATGATCATGACTCAACTACCCTTTTCTGGCGAGGTGATAATTTTCCTTAATTATTTACTTAAAACTAAACTTGAAGCTGTATCTATTACGGAGTCATGTTTAATGGCAAAACACCATTACTCACCTTGAGGCTTCAGCCGCGATATAGGTGGTGAGTGAGGCGTCATGTAGTGCACCGTAAATGTAAAACTTTTTACCGACTCGTCATATGTGATTGGCATTGCTAATTATGTGAGCGTTTGCTTGTTTTATCGTCTTTGAGCAGTCTTTGCCGCTGATTTCCTAGCAATGAGATCAGATTATCTGGCGGGGCGTAACAGTAACCGAGGTCGAAGTATTGCTAGTCTATCCTTCTCCACGGCATCACCGGTGATTCGGCAATAGCTGGACGTTGGCTATTTCGCAGACCTTCCTCTGGCGACTGTACTCAGTCCGAATACTACCGAGTGAACCGGCAGCGATTTTCGGACTCACTGACCCTGCAGGGCCAGGTGCACACTGACAATGGGCTCCTCATTACCACTGATACCGTATCGCGCCTCACGGCACTCATTACCGGACCGCGACGGATGCAGCGCGCCGATCTGGTCGCCCATCACGTCCTTGTGTTTTCATAGCAAAGGCCACACAACGTCTGATCCGCTGGTCACGCGGCCTTCAGAAGAAAGCCGAGAGCGTCAGCAGCTCTCACTCAGCTGCTCGGCGGTAACGCCACAGCAGAGCAACGCTGCAGTTTGGATGCTGGCTGTATCAAGGATGACTAGACCACTGACTAGACCACTGACCAGACCACTGACCGCTGACGAGTGTGATAATAAGGCAGCACTGTAGCAGCACTGTAGCAGCACTGTAGCAGCACTGTAGCAGCACTGTAGCAGCACTGTAGCAGCAGGTAGTGCAGCAGCAGTGCAGCAGCAGTGCAGCAGGTAGTGCAGCAGCAGTGCAGCAATAATACAGTAACAACATAGAAGCATCGGCGTCAGAATAAAGCAGTAGTAGCAGAATAACATCAATACAGGTATGGGGACATTGCAGGACAGGCAAAGTGAGGTGCAACGTGCAGATGGCGTGGGAGATGTAAAGCCACGGTAAAGCCAAGTGAGTGAGTGAGTGAGTGAGTGAGTGAGTGCCGGAGCGGCGCGGTCAGACCGTCGGAGCGGTGCGAGACGCGGGTGAGTCGCCAGCCGAGGCGGCGGCCCCGTGATGTGCTGGCGGCCAGGCCAGCCGTCCGATCGGCTGGCCGATTACTGACCCGAGGCAAGGTTACGGCCGCCGATATACATGGCTATCGGGCACCGTGTCGGCAGCATCAGACGCCCGGTCAGCGGTGTTTCCAAAGTCAGTCCTGTGGTAGGCCCGCGGCGCCCCGGGGAGACGTCGACAGACCCCGACCGGTCCCAGGCGCCCGGCGCGGCGCGGCGCGGCGAGTCCCTCTGATGTTCCGTTTAGGTGCGACAGGACGGCAACGCGGCGTTTTTGCTAAACATTGCTCACTTCAAACAAAACGGATTCTTTTCGGCCGTGCACGAAGGTAAGAGATTAATTAGCACGCGATCACCAAAGTGGCGAGCTAAGTCGGCAAAAATGACTAGAGGCTCAACAAGCGTAACTTCGTAGTTTCTGTGGTAATCCTGGTATATCAAGCCCCTGTCCATGCCACGTAAACCAGACGTAACCTGGCATATAATAAATGTACTCAGATTTCCCACAAGTTGACTCGCAAAATTCGCTAGCATGTGCGTCAGTACAATCCAATCCAAGCGTGTAAATAGTGATATGGTTATAACTTCAAACATAGTAAATACTAAATAGAACACGACGGTCAGTGCAAGTGGCATCTTCACTGAAATCAACAAGTGGCATAAGACCACACACGCCACGAAACGCGCAAAAGAACTTACGCAATCGGGAACTGTAAAAGCCCGTCGCAAGATCCGAATCGTGAGCCAGTCTTCGCTTC
The DNA here is from genome assembly GCA_036785665.1 of Chirona hameri. NCBI lineage: Eukaryota > Metazoa > Arthropoda > Thecostraca > Balanomorpha > Balanidae > Chirona > Chirona hameri. The sequence continues at coordinate 51,006 of JAXIVJ010001111.1, read as the reverse complement.
AGTTAAATATACCTAAAGTAAGTTTAATATAAAACAACCCTTCGATCAAAGATATAGCCACTTGCGGTGGTGACACATATCTTGAACCCTGAACTGACAGTAGGCAAAAATACAGTGCAGTGGCGCCTACGGTGAATATTCTGTAGGTAAATAAGTGCAGACATGACCTTACCATTGAGTTTCCGCTACGCTTCATTAGTATAATTATTTGCTTACTCATCACATTCACACATTTCCCTACGAATTAGAATCACGAATCGGTCACGTTCAAGAGAGACCGCCGTACTCATATATGGTACTCTATAGTCTATAGTATACTGATGCATGCAGCGTCTAGAACTTAGTATATTTTTCCCGTTTTTTTTAGGGGGGGTTCAAAACCCAGAAATTACAAAATCAGAGATAACCATTTTGAAGAGAATGTCATTGCCTTTCTTTTTACGTTTTGTACTTGCAATTTGCTTCAAAACTATATTGTCTACTATTTTCCCAACATTTATAGTTTTCCACCGAAATGGCATGACATGACGTCATTAAAACGTCATTATCTCCCAAAATACTACATCAATTTAATTGAAAGTTGGTAAAAAGACTTTATGCATGATAAGGTACCGAAAGTTTCACATTGATATCATCATAGTTTTCAGTTTATTGAGAAAATTCGGGAGGGGGCAGATACTTCTGATAAGGTTTGAGCTAGAAGTATGTACCTATCTCAACCTTGGTACCTACCTATAGTTTGTTTTATTTTGATTGCACAATTGCCATTGGAACCTTCGTGAGAATTACACGTGAATTTTGACACCGCTGTCACGCGTCCCGAAAAGTTATTTCCACAAAAGCAACGATTCCTTTTTGACAACCATTTGCGCCGAAATAGTGTAGATTGGATTCCAAATTGATACCATATGAAGTGTTCCTCCTACATGTACACAAAACGTTTGTACGAGCTTCAGTTCCGACTGGCAGCTTGCTGGCCGCTATTTTATCGTCCAGTTGAGCTTTTGTAAGCCCTGAGTTGATGGTAAGAGCCGTGTTTTCAAACATTTTCCAGTTTTTCACTGTGGATAGCTGGATTTTGACTTCTGCAAAGTCAATTTTTACGATAAATTGTTAACGTTTTTTTGTGTTGGGGGGTGGGGGGGGGGGGGGCAAAAGACATGTTGCCCCCCCCCATCCATACTTCTTTTCTTTTTTTCTTTTCTTTGGGGGGGGGGACATGGCCTGGTTGTCCCCCCCCACTGGATCCGCCAGTGCATGTGTATCACGCTATATTTGCAGCTGGTAGACTAAGCGACGCGCGAGACAGCATTGAATCACAATAGCACTCTGTTGAGCTGGTAAGTCAAACGATGCTTTATAGCTGATTTATTGGGGTGATCAGCATGTGATGCATTTAAGAATGAGCAGCCCAAATGTAACAAATCGCGAATTGTGAAAATTAACCGATGACATGCTCGCTGTAACACGAAATGCCAATGACAGTAACCGGCCGAGCACAATTGATTGTCAAGGCAAGCTGCTGCCCAACCGTGATAAATTAAACGCTACGTCTAGTACCTAGTGCCAGCATGCGACTTTGGTCAATAGCCTGCATTGATAAACCCAGGTGAAATCCAATCGGAGTAGTGTCACGTTGCGCGATGCTCGACACACATTAAATTAGCACATTACATTAGTAGCAACTAGCATGTCATCTGCAAAAGTTCCGTTTTGGCGGTTCACTCTATTAACCAGATTTTAGAGGACGGTCGTTTGGATGGACGCTGGCAGTTGCCTGTGGCTGAGAAGCAGCGGATGTAAGATGAAGATGAATAGCAGGACAACTGCACAGAACGCTTCCTACAGAGCGCTGGAGAGTGATGGCTCATTCACGTGCTTAATCTGAAACAACCACTGTCACTGATTCATCACCGTACCGTCACACATTCACGCACGCCTTGCACAGCTCTCACTCCGAACACGCGAGACATGGCGTATGGCCACGAGCTCAGTTACCTCCCAGCAATGAGAACTAGTCCTCCTACATCCGCTCTCAGTGACAACGGGCGTACTCATCGACCATGTGACCGGAAACGGCAACTCCTCCCCGAACAGTCAGCCAGGCACACCGGAGACGCTGCTTTGCACGGCTGAGTTGAGTTCACAGAGTTGTGCAATAAGCATGTTGCATGTCACTCGACGACTATCTCCCTACCGTTGGGCCTGCATCAACGGGCGCGCGATCATGCTAAACATCTCACCACCGCCTGATCGATGCATGAACGGAACAGAGGGGTGCATAACGGTAGTAAGAATACATGTGTTGGCGGTGGGGACATGCATGGGTCAACGCCTAAAGATGTGTAGTTTGTGTACCTATTGAAAGAGCAAGCGGGAACGGCATGTGCCGAGGCCGTTTATGGCAAGGTTCAAAGACGTTCAGACGTACCTACCGCTGCGCATTAATATCGAGCTGCATTCATATAAATTCAGCCAACGAATGCTACAAAGGAAACGTTCTTTATCATTCGCTTTTCTTTCTTCTTGTTTGCCGCAGCGAAGGTGCATAGCGGCCATATTACATAAAAGTCCGCTGTGGAAATCCGCAAATCCACACATAGATCATATCGATCTATATGGAATTGTTCGGCTGTCGATGTCGTCTGCGCAAGTCCCGCCACTCCCGCAGCTGAGAGTCAGTTTCGTTAGACACTATACATATAACAAATGGGCCTGCTGGCACGGCGGCCTGCCACAGATGGATCAGGCCCACGACCGGCCGTCCCACGCGCCACGCGCCGTACCATCGGCACATCGCGGCGCAGATTTTGGCGCGAACGGACGAAAAATGTACGATTGTGAATAGATTAACGGACAGCTTCGACGATTGTATCGATATTTCTAGTTAAATTAGCAAACGCCGCACAAAACTGCGCCCGTTGCGTGCCGTCGATGAATTCCGTTGATAGGCAGTGACATTTGAATGTGTCGCGCAACAGGGCAGCTGTCTGTAGTCATTTCAGAATATATCGAAATCGGACAGGTAACTTTCACCCTCTGGCTTGTGGAAATTCTCCAATCAGGGACGATGGCTATGGTTTATAATGCTCTTACCCGCATAACTTGTCACATACCAAACTTCCGCGCCGTTATCAGAGCGTGTTTCTCTGGCATTCGTTGGCAGAAGGAAAGGAAACGAAAGGCGTTCTGCAAAGTAAGAAGTCGTCCCGTACAATTATTGCACAATTTCATGCCGAGTCTGTACCGTCTAAATGAGTAGCCCAGACGCACTCCCTAACTGTGTCCTATTTCGTCTTTTAATCCAGCATGCGTTCCGGCATTTCAACGATTCTGTTTATCATGCTGAGAATGCTAATTGAGACAACTTGGCGGCGTCCCGCTGCAAACTGGCAACAGTCTCTGGCCACAGGAGAGTTACTTAAGCGAAAACAAGTTAGGCCGTTATCTAAGCTCTTTAACGTAGTGTGTCGGCTGTCGTCTTTTTGTGCTCTCTCAAGAGTTACAGCCGGCACTAACTGCACGTTGTAAATAACGGATCAGCCCATTATACGAGCCACTTCGGGCTGAACAATGCCATGTCGCTAGCAAGAATGTTGAAGATCACGCAGAAACGCCATAGCATTTTTGTTCTGCACAGAATAGTCACGTGCTATGCATTCCAGTAAAATAATAAATACGTCCTCGTGCTCTGGATAAGATTGTCTCATGGGGCTTCAGAAACTTCATCACGTTAAGCTACTCAGTTCGCTATATGCCATCAAATGCGAGTACTTATACTTCGTCATTTAGACTTTAAGCCTGGAACTTCTGTAAATCAGACGTATCCGATTACGCAAGTACAGTGCATCCATGCTAGTGGCTTGGATGGCTTGCAACCAACTTGGATGGTGGAGACGTCGTGAGTATTTGGACTGAGGACTGGGGAGTATCGTAGGTGTTCATTTGTCGATCATAAGTTATCGACACTTCGTGTGCGTGTTTGTGCGTGCGGCTCCGTGTACGCATGTGTGTGCGTGTGCGTGTGCGTGTGCGTGTGTGTGTGCGTGTGTGTGTGCTGCAACGAATATGTCCTAATGTACTATGACGGCAGCCGTTACTGGGATTTGACCTGCCGCTGTTTTGCTTCCAATAAACAACAAACAGCTTCAATGATGGGGCTGGGCTGACCACTTCCAGCTTAGCATCACGCAGGCTTCGGTCCTCCACCCCCCCCCCCCCCCCCCCCCTGGTGGCGGCGGCGGCGGCGGCGGCACATCAGACGCATCACTGGCGCGGGTAGCGGACGTGTTACGCCGCGTTATTGCCCGTTACGCCACGTTACGGCCCGTTGCCACAATAATACACAATGCGGCCGGCGCGCGGCGTCGGGCCGCGGCCGTGCATCACAATACACATACAGCCGAGACGGCGTCTGCCGGCAGGGCCGGAAGTCTTCATCAGGCAGCCGGGCCGACAGCGGGGGCGGAGGTAAGGGGGCGGAGGTGGGGGGGGGGGGGGGGGGGGATCATCCGCGTGTCGGCCAGCCTGGCACGCCCGGAGGGGAGGGAGGGGGCTGAGACGCCAGGAGGGGAGGGAAGGGGCTGAGACGCCAGGAGGGGAGGGAAGGGGCTGAGACGCCAGGAGGGGAGGGGGCTGAGACGCCCGTTGGAAAAGGGGTTGAGACGCCAGGAGAAAAGGGGCTGAGACGCCCGGAGGGGAGGGGACTGAGACGCCCGTTGGAAAGGGGTTTGAGACGCCAGGAGAAAAGGGGCTGAGACGCCCGGAGGGGAGGGGGCTGAGACGCCCGGAGCGTAGGGGAGGGGGCTGAGACGCCAGGAGGGGATGGGGCTGAGACGCCCGGAGGGGAGGGGCAGAGATGCCCGGAGGGGAGGGGGCTGAGACGCCAGGAGGGGAGGGGGCTGAGACGCCCGGAGGGGAGGGGCTGAGACGCCCGGAGGGGAGGGGGCTGAGACGCCCGGAGGGTAGGGGAGGGGGCTGAGACGCCCAGAGGGGATGGAAGGGGCTGAGACGCCAGGAGGGGAGGGGCAGAGACGCCCGGAGGAGAGGGGGCAGAAACGCCCAGAGGGGATGGGGCTGAGACGCCCGAAGGGGAGGGGGCTGAGACGCCCGGGTCTGGGCGTGTTGAGAGACGCCTCCGGGTTCAGGGGCTGCGGACCCTGGGGCTGCGGGGGCTGCGGGGCTGCGGACGTGATAGTTGCCCCAACTGTCACGAGACGAGGCGCCGCCGGGTCTGAATACTCCGGGGCTGCCGAGATGCCCCGGGTCAACAAATATTGAGACGCTCTGGATCTGGGGGCCGCCTAGACTCCACGGGCCCGGGGCACTATCAGGGAGGTGCCGAAACATTTCATGGCGAGTCACAGGATCACGGAGTCGAGAAGATGCCTTGAAATCCGGCACACATGCCCGGCATAGAGCAACGATGGCTAGTTTGCCGAGCTGACACGGCCCTCCCAGGACTCTCTGGAGCCGTGGGGGCCGATGGGCGCGAGGCACTGGCGGCAGTTTGGCCGGGCGGGTCGGGACTGGGAGGGAGGGTGTGTCGCGGCTGCCGCCCACAGCCGGGCCGCGGTTAATGAGGCGAGAACGCGATACAGAGCCGACGCGACCCGGTTAATGACGCGAGCGCGGCGATAGGGCCCGGGAGCGGGGCGGTGTGATGATGTGAACACGCCGCCGCCGCCGCCGCCGCCGCCGCTGGCTGAGGTCGAGGGAGTAGCTCCCTCCCGCTCAGAGAGTTGGGGTGTTTCGTGGGAACGTCTGATGCCGGCACCGGGGCGTGGAAACACGGCCTGGGCAAGTTGGAGCCGAGCTGTCGCCAGGTGTCAGCTTGTGTCACTGGGTGTCATCGGGTGTCCGCGTGTGTCACCAGCGACGGCGACAGACGGTTGACTGGTGACGGACGTCGCCAGGTGATGTCGAGATTCGGCGTGTCGCGGCTGTCACCTCCCGGGTCGTCATCAGATGCCGCCAGACCCGCTGCCGGCGACAAGCCGACAGGCTCAGACTCAGACGCCGAGAAACAGGCCCAACCTTCACACGTTGATATACTTCATCATCTCAGTCATCATGAGAAGAGGAGACGCGTCCCTACAGAGTTCAGACTTCCTCGATGGAATTCACCGCCAACCACCATTTTGAACAGGGGAGATAAGTCCTTACAGACTTCCTGGATGTTAATCGCAGCGAATATTCAGTTGTATCACGGAAAGAAACGATTTGACTGATACCGGTCACAGTGTCATTCAATGTTGGACTCTAGGTGGAGAGTGTGGCTCGCATTCATTTACCACCGATAGGTCACGTAGCCTGGCCGCCCGTAATGGGTTTTGACTAGCTAGTTAGTATGAAATAATCAGGACACGTGTCAACGCCTATGAACCATAACCATGTCAGCAGCGGCTTCAAACCAGCTCCAAATGATAGTATTGTGACATGGAGGTGACAGGTCAGCTGGCGCGGCCTGCCGCTCGCCGCGTGTCAGCCCATTTCGTGTGTGACATTTGTGACAGGTCAGCGCTGAGGTCAGCGGAGGTCAGCGACACCGACGGGCGTCTGTCTCGCTGACAGCAGTGACAGACAGACCATGCTGATAAAGTCAGACACCTCTCAAATGTAACGAGCGCACGCAAAAACGGCCCGGAACAGAGATATACCTGCGACATGTAGTGACACGGTGGCCGTATGCCAGGCTCTCGCAAAGCGATTCTCTGTCACTCTGTGCTGTACAAATAACTACGGTGTTGAGTTTTTCATTCAGTGTTGGCGGAATGCTGATCCAACGCGAACACTCGTACCTAACGAGCAGCGTCGCTCTGAGTCCAGGGAGTAGATATTCGATACCGCATCACGTAGTAAAATGATTACCTGAAAAATTCACTGATTTGTGGACCGAGTTAATCAACGTAATCCACTTTAACTATGAATTTCGTAAATAACTTAGCATATATAGGGAAGCGACATGTCCATAAAACTTAAGACATAAATTCTTAGCAGTCTTTCGAACAAGGCGTGAGAATTGTGAGTCTCGCATGACAAACGATTTAGCGATTCGCAAGTTTGAACCGATGTTTTGATAAGTCAGACTCGATCATAAATCCGATAGACATGCCTGCAGATTGGATTTGAAAGTCCGATGTCATAAACATGGTATAAGACGTGATGAGAACAGGAATGTCTTTGAGCTACCTGTATGTTACGAATTCCTTTGACATGTCATCTATGGATTGTTGTCCTCGAAGAACAAGACCCTCACTCGAGGCCGAAACCGTGCATTTGGAATTTGATTTATCATTTAGATAACATATTTTTGTTTACGATCCTTCCGTGACCGTATCTTTGGAAATCTCAACCATTAAATTTACGAAACACATTCGCTTCGTGTTCCTTATTCGGCGCGGACCTATTCGTTGCGTAACGCGCCGATCACGTATCCTTCGGGGGGGGGGGCGGTGACTAAACCACCTCTCTGCGAGGCGTGATGGACGCCAGTCATGTGGAAAACGGCAGCCGCCGCCGACCTCATCAGCTGACGACCGATCACCAGCCAACGAGGGGAGAGAGCGGGAGGGGAGAGAGTGGGAGGGGAGAGAGCACACCATAACCGGAGCGCACCCCGCCGGCCGGCCGAGCATCCATCATACGCCGGGGCCCGCTGTCCCATGTATCATCCAGCCGCCACCGTGACAGCCACGGGACAGATACAACCGGGACAGCCGTGGTGGGAGCAGGGACAGACGGGACAGATACGAGACAGATACAACCGGGACAGCCGTGGTGGGAGCAGGGACAGACGGGACAGATACGGGATAGATACAACCGGGACAGCCGTGGTGGGAGCAGGGACAGACGGGACAGATACGGGACAGATACAACCGGGACAGCCGTGGTGGGAGCAGGGACAGACGGGACAAATACGGGACAGATACAACTGGGACAGCAGTGGTGGGAGCAGGGACAGACGGGACAGCCACGGGACAGATACAACCGGGACAGCCGTGGTGGGAGCAGGGACAGAGGGACAGACACGGGACAGATACAACCGGGACAGCAGTGGTGGGAGCAGGGACAGAGAGACAGACACGGGACAGATACAACCGGGACAGCAGTGGTGGGAGCAGGGACAGACGGGACAGCCACGGGACAGATACAACCAGGACAGCAGTGGTGGGAGTAGGGACAGACACGGGACAGACACGGGACAGATACAACCGGGACAGACACGGGACAGACACGGGACAGATACAGGACAGACAAGGGACAGACACGGGACAGACACGGGACAGACACGGGACAGATACATTACAGACACGGGACAGACACGGGACAGACACGGGGACAGACACGGGGACAGACACGGGGACATACACGGGGACAGACACGGGGACATACACGGGGACAGACACGGGGACATACACGGGGACAGACACGGGGACATACACGTGACAGACACGGGACAGACACGGGACAGACACGGGACAGACACGGGACAGACACGGGGACAGACACGGGGACAGACACGGGGACAGACACGGGGACAGACACGGGGACAGACACGGGACAGACACGGGGACATACACGGGGACAGACACGGGGACAGACACGGGGACAGACACGGGACAGACACGGGACAGACACGGGACAGACACGGGACAGACACGGGACAGACACGGGACAGACACGGGACAGACACGGGGACATACACGGGGACAGACACGGGGACAGACACGGGGACAGACACGGGGACAGACACGGGGACAGACACGGGACAGACACGGGACAGACACGGGACAGACACGGGACAGACACGGGACAGACACGTGACAGACACGTGACAGACACGGGACATTAAGTACAGCAAGGATAGCAGGGGCAGCAGGAGCAACAGGGACAGACGAGACAAGTGAAAACAGAGACAGGTGGGACAGACGGCCTCAGACTGCAGGCGCGTAGTTTCTCAAACTCAATTGAGGGGCTGAACTCAGGTCCAGTTTAGCATATAAAAAAGGTGTATTCTCATCCGTTTTTTTTCCCATCACTAACAGCGTTTCTTTCAATATACAAAAAAAAGTACTTGTCTTAGTATTTCTTTATATTTTCCCTTTGTATTGTTGCAATAGCCTTTATGTCAAATATCAGCTTTTAAGTTGAGGGGGCCGGGGTATACGCTGAGGGGCCTGAAGCCCCCTCAACTGAATGAGACCCTACACCCCTGCCTCAGGCTGTAACAACGTAGACGGAAAGGAACACGAGGTAGCTAACTAAGGACGATCAGCTAACCCCAACAAACATGCTTGCTCATGGTACGATATGATACGGTACGATGTGGTATAACACGGTATGACGTAGTGTGACGCAGCGTGACGCGATTTGATGTGATGTGACCGGATGTGGCGCGTGATGTGACAGACGGTGAAGCGCAGTGTGACGTAGTACAACGCGGTATGACGTGTGCCGCTATTTGATGTGATATGGTGTGACGTTGTTAGACGTCATGTGACGTGGTGTGACGTGTGCCGCTATTTGATGTGATATGGTGTGACGTTGTTAGACGACATGTGACGTGGTATGACGTGTGCCGCTATTTGATGTGATATGGTGTGACGTTAGACGTCATGTGACGTGGTATGACGTGTCGCTATTTGATATGATATGGTGTGACGTTGTTAGACGTCATGTGACGTGGTGTGACGTGGTGTGACGTGATGCACCACAGTGGGCAGAGAAGCCCCCGCAGACGGCAGAGACGACGACCGGCTCAGTCTGAAACATTGCCGAAACGGCAGCAAGAATCGAGAGCCCAGAAGCACAAATCCATCGCAGCGGTCTATTGTAACAAAGTGGTTATGACGCTCCGTTATGACCCTCTGTGACGTCACCAATGACGAGTTATCCTTAGCCTTTTATGGGCCTGCCGAAGGGCGTCGCCGTAGCCTTTGCGCCTGCGTGGACTCTGACCGGCGGGTAGTGATCGCCCGCCGCCGGCCGCCGCTGGACAGTCTCGACTCCGCCGCGACCTGAAGTCGGCCCCGAACGCGCTGTCGCGCTCCCAACGGCAGACTGCCGTTGCCGGCCAAGTTGGCCTGGCTGTTTCTTCTTTCCGTTTCGGCCTCTTTAAATTAACCCAACTGTTGGGTTATATCCAAAATACATCGCCGAGAACTATCTACTAAGACTATCACTTCAATCACTGCTACGTCTTCTTAGTCATCTGTAGCCGGAGAACAAGACTACATCTATACATCATGAGATTCGACGTTCATGCAACAAATTGCCGTTTTCTGCGAATAGAATCTCAACCGAGGCGAAGAGACCTACACGTCACTAAAAAACATTAATATACCGGTTAAGCGGCAACCGCTATGATGAAGACATTTTCTCTAGCTCAGCGCACTAAGCACTAGCGTAACGAACCTAATGGGTACAGCGTCGCCGGGTTTTATGATGTTAACTCGGAATTCGTGCCGCCTTCGACGTGTTCCTCCCAAAGCGCACAGTCTTAGCATGTTCCAGTCGCTAAATAAAGTGGCAAACACTCAGCGCCCCTCACCAAATTAGGCACCCCTTCGCTCCCTGGCAGATGGCAGACAATTTAACCACGCAGCTCCGACGGCACAATAATGGTAGAGGGCGCGGCTCGCTAACATTGGATATAGACATGTAGGTAGCTTGCCGTGAGAAAGTCAGAGTGTATGGACAGGACGCGCACGATAACAAAAAAAAATATGACACGTTAACAAAATTATCAACTTGTTTTCCCGAAACAAAACTGTCCCGACCAGAAACGTACGATTGCATTACGCGAGTTTTCAGCATTGATAATGTTACGCTACTATAGCCAGTTGATTTTAAATATACACGCCTTGTACTAGCCGCGGCCTCAGCAATCGGCATACTAGAACACCGGTCGCCGAAAAGTGTTGATTAATCCCAGGCATGTGACGGGGCGAGAGTGTGTGGGTAGTAGAGACGCAAATTTCAGGACCACGGAGCCGGCGCTGGGCCCAAATTCAGGCCCGGCGTGCCTGAAGCTGTGTCTGAACTCAGGCTTGCCGGTCTCATGCCGGGCTCAGCACAAGTTATCAATATATACAAACATATATATATATATATATATATATATATATATATATATATATATATATATATATATATATATATATATATATATATATATATATATATATATATATATATATATATATATATATAATAAATAAATATTGGCAGAAGTCAGAACTTACATGCTTAAAAATCATGATAAATTGAGAAAACAAAATATACAACAGTAAAAAACCATCATAACAAATAACAATGTCACAGGCTCACAGCTTACAAATTAAAAGTGATAACTAGTACGACCTAGTAAGGAGTGGACACACCAGTGAAACTTAATAAATCAAACTACAGGGTCAATTCATGATCAATTAATCAGCTCAGTCACTGCAGCAGTGCGAGAGTCGAGTGCAGTCAAACAGAAACAACTACCCCAAATCATATTCCACTGTCAGCACTAGTAACTAGGTGGAGACTGGGGTGGCATACAATTTTATATTTAGTCATCCCATTGCCCCAGGTCACCCCAAATTATTTTGTATAACAAATAAGTACCTATGGAACAAAACCACCAACGTATATGATAATAATTATTGTTAATACTATTGTAAATACATACTACTGATAATATTTATTGATACATGTTTACTATTTAGTTCCACATGAGAAAGGACATATTCAAGTCACATCATTTGTAGTTTTGGTAGTGAACAAATATTGTATTTTATGCAATTACAATTATAAAGGTGGAAAGAATCTTAAGTGGTCAAGACCTATCCCAGAATGCAAACCGGTCTAGTTCCACTTCAACTTCTTATCACAATAGCTCCATAATGTATATATGACCTTGCATAATTACACGTGACACACTCCCCAACAACACCTTCAAAACCAATTTCCAAACAATGTGTTTTGATGAGTCCCATTTGCGACGAATTCGCCAGGACTGGGCCGTAAAAGAATCACGTGTGTCAATTAAGCAGCAGATCGATATTCGCGAATGTGTCACTTTGACAGATATTCACAACTTCACACCTCAGAATCGCGACGCCTCAGAATTGCGTGAAGATAATTGTTCATGTTCGTATTAGCAAATAAGCTGTAGTATCAAATCCTAACCCTTGGAGCCAGTTCAAGTTTACATATTTTTTAAAGAAGTCCATCTGCCGAATCCGCAATATCTTGACATTTTCATTTTGGTGATTTTAAATTATTTATGGTGATAAAGTTAGTCATTTCGGTGACGGGATTAATTGTCTGCGCCGTTTTGAGCTCAACGCTTCACAATTGTAAAATACTTCAGCCGCCATTACGCACAGCAGTGAAGTTGTCAGGGTAATAGAACAACGGGTAGAACAGTAAGGAATGTAACGCCCAAATGAATTAGACAAGATATAATTTGTATCGTAATTGTTTTGTCTATTATAAATTAAATGTATTGTTTGCTATCAATAACTTCTATTTCCATAGATTACATCTTTATTTATTGAATTAAACGCCAGCAAATATACGAAGTAGTAGTCAAAGTAGTGTATTTGCAGTACATGTAGTAGCATTTGGAAGCAATCATTAAATTATACTACGAAGTAGTAGTCGAAGTAGTGTATATTTCAGTACTGTAGTAGTATTTCGAAGCGATCAGCGGACTTCCCGACATTTTTAACCCCAAGCCCATTTAACTCCTTTACGCCCGGAATATCGAAAAATGATAAATAAAAACGTTGTAGCTAAGACTTGTAGCTATCTGTTCCAGAAGTCAGATTTAAAATATGTACCATAGGTTACGAGCCGGCCTAGTCTGAAAATTATCGATTTAACATGGGAACCCCATGGTGAAGTAGGTTTTTAACGCCCGAGTGCTGCCAACTGTTACTGGTGGGGCTGTGAAGTTGTACCAAGGCAGTTGTACGGCCTTGGCCTTGGCAGTGAAGGAGCTTTGTTTCTCTGTGCCCACTGCCCAAGGCTGTATAAATATGTGCCAAGGCCGTATAAGAGTGGCTCTGTGCGTGTGACTGGCTTGGATGTTAGTTATAGATATCTTGGCTTGGATAGTGAGAAAACCGAGGATACTCTGTAATTTAAAACAGGTTGATTATTTTATTTTTATCATTCAAGATATGATTGCTACTCCCAATGTTTTTAGTACGTTTGTCCTACTTAAATGTCCAGGAAAACTTGCCTTTTCCCCATTATCCTGTGAAGTATATTTATTATTTACTAGTCCATGTCAACATTGATCAAATAGGTAAGTAGGTTGTAGTACCTCAACATTGTTTGTAGAAGCTATTACAATTACAACCCAAACATTGCATTGTGTGATGTTGAGTGATGAATGCATACTTATTACATACTTTTAAGCTGCTCGTTTGGACTGGCATGATCTATATATCTCATGCGTCTTATTTGTATGCTTTTTATTTTTGCAAACCAGCAAAGATGAAAGAAGTCTACTCACCTTGACCTGTTCGACTTTCCTGTTAGTCTGTTGTTGATTATTTATCTCAAGTTCTGACTTGTGTGGGATTTCTTTACTCCATGCTCCATATATATCCATTATCCATTGGTGTTTCAATGTGGTGTGTTAAAATGGTGCAAAATGCACATTGCAAACTATAAATATTCCTGCTAAAAAAATTTAAGTGTAGAATGAAATAAACATGCAGATTCCTAGCTGCTGAGTGCCGGGCCTGGCGGGTGCTGCCACATGTGGCCGGCCTTGATGCCGGTCCCAACTCATGTATGAGCGGTGGCGGTGCGGGGCCGGTTCCTGTTTTTTGGGAAATTTTTGCATCTCTAGTGGGCAGTAAATGTGACTGGGCGAGTCGGTGTGTGGGTCGGGACAGATGGTGGAAATGTTACACAACACGGCAATGGGTTTGACTAACGTAGCGTACTGACACGGAACAAACCATCCCCAATCAGTGCCCAAGTTTCGGGTCACTGCCTGCCTGGTATGACGTCATCTGTTCTCCACCAGCAGCGTCACTGAGCCAGAAGTAACCTTTATCTCAACCCTGGCTGGACGCTGGAGCCACAGGTCGGAATGTGACGTCGGATTCACCTCAACCCGTGCGTATTGTACGGGCCGGCCGGCCGACCGCCCGCCCCGGGCCGGCAGGCCCAGGCGCAGCGGGCGGTCGAGCCTGGCAAATTCCAGCCGAGATTCCATCCCACACCGCCTGGCAGTGACGTACGCTGAAGGCAGGCGAACGCCGCACGCCGGCCACGAGGCCCCCTCATCTCCGGTCAAATATCAGCGTCTCCAGTGGTGGGGACAATCACACGCCCCTCGCACCTGAGCGTAAACACCACGAGCCACCCGTCCCGACCGACCGACCGACCGACCGACCTGACCGCGGTCACGGCCGTCTGACCGGGCTGTGAAGTCAGCCGGGTGCGGTTCGCGAAAACATCAGTTTCCTGTGCTGTGCCGCCAGCCGTCAGTCAGGACTTGTCACGAGTGGATGACATCACGTACCAATGGAATCCGAAACGATCAGCAGACATTGCCATCCGGCCCCGTCCGAACATCAATAGCAGTCGCCGACGTGAGTCGCCGATCGTGAGTCGCCGATCAGCCAAACATGTTATCCTATTTCATTATTTGTAGCGGCTGGTATGTAATCATTCCCGATTTAGCCTCATCTTGTCGACAAGATTTCTCGCACACATAAGTCCTCAATAAGTTCGCGCGTTGTAGCTAGGTTGCTAAGCATCGCGTCACGTTTACCTGACCGAGACATCCGAACATTTTTGCTCCCCTCGGCACTCGTTGAGCGGACTATCGATGTGTCTGAGCTCCGAGTAACAGCTCGTCAGCGGCGTCCGTACTCCGTGGCGAACAACTCCGGCCTTAACACGTGTTCGGTGCGTAAAAAGTGACAAGTCAGCAGCGGACAATTAACGTTGCATGTTGTCACGCTGTCCACACTAATGCAGACGTGCATTACAAACGGAAATTAACAACCGCCACACGCAATGCAGTGAGGAAATGTTTGATGGAAACGGTGCCGAGAGATGAAGCGGAATAATGTCCGTAAAGTGAATTTAAATTACCTATGTTGTCTAGGAACACTAGACGTATACACGTAAGTCATGCACTGGCATATTGCACATGCTTTCCATTAAGCGCAACAAATCAGGTGTGTTACCAGACTACGACTGCCGCACCAATTTATGCAAAACATCGACTTACCAGTACTGCAAGCGGAGCACATGTAGTTATAACCAGATGGACAGATCAGTAGTTTACCTCCTGTGTCGAGTGGACGACTTGCGGCAGCCGAGTGAGAACATAATTGGGTATAAGGTCAGCAGCTTGCCCCGCTGTCCCGACTGACTGACCTGTGAGATGTTGAGTCCGTTCAGTGGCAGGCACTGCTCCTCCACCCGCTCCACGGCGCCAGTCCGCTTCGTCTTCTTGGCCTCCAACGCCAGGTGCAGGTCCAGCACGGGCACTCCTCGCGCGCGCACGTCACTCTCTGTCAGCGTGTTCACCATCAGCATCACCCAGATGGGCCGCTTCTCCTGCCAGTTGCCGGTGATGGCGCTGAAGAGATAGTCTGCGTACAGGCCGCGGCCACGCTGGTCGGCCGTCATCCACATCGGCATCATGTGGCGCACGTAGTCGAGGTGCTTCTGCAGTCGCTGGTAGATGTCTTTGGGGAGCAGCTGCTCCAGGCGGGCGCCGCGCGGCAGCAGCTGGCACTTGGTCAGAGCCGAGACCGTGTGCTCGTCCGTCAGGTCCAGCTCGAAGAACACAGAGTCGGCCAGCCGGAAGGCGTGCTTGACGTTCTCCGGGATGTGGTCCCAGACGCGGTTGTACGGCACGTGGATGGTGCCGAAGAAGTAGGATGGCGGCTTGGTGTCGATCCGCCACAGGTAGGACGAGCGAGATGACTGAAACGGACGGCACACGACGATTGTTAGATGGCTCAGACGGGTCTCATGGCACACGAGAGGCTGTCATTCTGGCGTAACGAGCAGCACATACATGTGCAACATGCTGGGGCACGAGATGTGCAACATGTGCAACATGCTGGGGCACGAGACGGAGCAACACAGGACTAAGCGAATGCATAACTTGGTTCTTGTTCTTGTGGTCAACAAACAACGGGATCAAACTGCAAGAGCACGCTGTCTAGTTATTTAGTTAATAAATTATGTAAATTAAATGTGACATTCATACATGATTACCCACCGGTTTGTAAATATACACCGTGCATCACCTAATCGTGACCACCGTGTAGTTATTTATGTTGCAAACGAGCACTGAGAAGCGTGCATACGGCTGACTGAAAAGTTGCATGTCATGCCTTTGTAAGCATCTGTTGCACAATTGCCTACATGTAGATAGCGCAAACATAATATAATGAAAAAGATGTCAGGCATTGAGGAAAATTGACAGCATATGACACCGGCATCTTCACATTTTCTTGACAAACTTGTGTCTAGGAACTTGCATTTCAACACCATTCCAGCTAAAAAGAAGCACATGAAGGTCTGATGAGTTCACGGAACGGCACTGAACAGCCCCTTCCTAGAACACCACAACACTCCGAACACAGCCTGGTGACCGCCGAACGGCACTGAACAGCCCCTTCCTAGAACACCGCAACACTCCGAACAGTAGCCTGGTGACCGCCGAACGGCACTGAACAGCCCCTTCCTAGAACACCACAACACTCCGAACAGTAGCCTGGTGACCGCCGAACGGCACTGTACAGCCCCTTCCAAGAACACCGCAACACTCCGAACAGTAGCCTGGTGACCGCCGAACGGCACTGAACAGCCCCTTCCTAGAACACCACAACAATCGAACACACAGCCTGGTGACCGCCGAACGGCACTGAACAGCCCCTTCCTAGAACACCGCAACACTCCGAACAGTAGCCTGGTGACCGCCAGACTGTCCGCATGGTCAGGGCGGCTCGTGGCCACCACGGCCTGACACGTGCAGCCTTGACACTGCCATTGCGGACACCACTTCCACCGCCACCACCGAGGGCACTGCGGCTACCGAGGGCCACCGCGGCTACCGAGGGCCACTGCCACCACCGAGGACACTGCGGCTACCAAGGGCCACCACCACCACCGAGGGCACTGCGGCTACCGAGGGACACCGCCGCCACCGAGGGCACTGCGGCTACCAAGGGCCACCGCCACCACCGAGGGCCACCGCCACCACTGAGGGCACTGCGGCTACCAAGGGCCACCGCCACCACCGAGGGCACTGCGGCTACCAAGGGCCACCGCCACCACCGAGGGCACTGCGGCTACCAAGGGCCACCACCACCACCGAGGGCACTGCGGCTACCAAGGGCCACCGCCACCACCGAGGGCACTGCGGCTACCGAGGGTCACTGCCACCACCGAGGGCACTGCGGCTACCAAGAGCCACCGCGGCTACCGAGGACCACCGCCACCACCGAGGGCACTGCGGCTACCAAGGGCCACCGCCACCAACGAGGGCACTGCGGCTACCAAGGGCCACCGCGGCTACCGATGGCACCGCGGCAACCGAGGGCACCGCAGCTACTGAGGACACTGCGGCCACCGCGGCTAGCGAGGGATATAGAGGGCCACCGCGGCTACCAAGGGCCACCGCGGCTACCAAGGGCCACCGCCACCACCGAGGGCACTGCGGCTACCAAGGGCCACCGCGGCTACCGAGGGCCACCACCACCACCGAGGGCACTGCGGCTACCAAGGGCCACCGCGGCTACCGAGGCCACCGCGGCGGCGCCACTGATCGCGGTCTGCAGCCAGCGTAACAGACCAGCTCATCCGAGCTCATCAGCTCATCCAGCCCATCGTAACCGAGCCAGCTCATCAGCCATGCACCCTGGCGCGGCGAATTCTGACCCCACCAATCTGTCAGACGTTGATACGGCAGCAGCCCGCGGCGGCGGCGGCGGCGGCGGCGGCGGCCGCTGGGGTCCGTAATCGGTGGCTGATTAGGTGCTGCGGACGGCCGAGCCCGGCGGCGGCCAGTTAACAGTGCGATAGGTACCCAGTGCAGCACGGCGATCCACACAACACTCGGGTTAGCCTGGTGATCTGCAGCACACCCAGGCCAGTCCAACGAACGGCCTCGCAGGACCGGCCGCGCGGCCGCTGCAGGGACGAGCGTGGAGCGGCAGAGCACGGCTCTGGCGGCGCAGTGAAAGGCAGAGGAATCAGCAGCGCTGGGCTGCTTGGTGATGCTGCTCCAGTAACACAGAGAGACGCCGGGGTGTCGGACATCGTTATTATGTCAGGCAGGCCGCGCAAGACAGCCGACAGCTGGACGGTATTCCGGCACGGGACAGCCGACGGGACAGACCGGGACAGCCGACGGGGCCGACCGGGACAGACCGGGACAGCCCAGGACAGCCCAGGACAGCCCAGGACAGCCCAGGACAGCCCAGGACAGCCCAGGACAGTCCAGGACAGCCCAGGACAGCCCAGGACAGCCGACGGGACAGCCCAGGACAAACCGGGCAGACCGGGACAGCCCACGGGACAGCCGACGGGACAGACCGGGACAGACCGGGACAGACCGGGACAGCCCGGACAGCCCAGGACAGCCCAGGACAGACCGGGACAGCCCACGGGACAGCCGACGGGACAGCCCAGGACAAACCGGGCAGACCGGGACAGCCCACGGGACAGCCGACGGGACAGACCGGGACAGACCACGGGACAGCCGACGGGACAGACCGGGACAGACCGGGACAGACCGGGACAGACCGGTACAGCCGATGGGATAGCCGACGGGGCAGCCGACGGGGCAGCCGACGGGACGGGACGGGACGGGACGGGACGGGACGGGACGGGACGGGACGGGACGGGACGAGACGAGACGGGACGGGACGGGACGGGACGGGACGGGACGGGACGGGACGGGACGGGACGGGACGGGACGGGACGGGACGGGACGGGACGGGACGGGACGGGACGGCCGTAATGGCCAACAGTTGGGTCACTGCGCGCCGCAGACACGATCTGGGCCCCAGGACCACGCCGCAATGCAGCACCATCAATTACAGCGTCCACAGTGCAGACTCTCACTCCGACCACGAGAGTCTGAATAGGCCAGAGCTGAGAGGCCAGACGGGTCCAAGCCAGGGACGAGAAGCCGGTCAGCAGGTATGACTTAATGAGAATAGTTCTCCTTTAACATGGGGTTTTGAACTGAGATAGCAGATTTGTAGAGCAGACCGAAAAACGGGTTCAGGGGTGGTAAAGTGTTGTGTCCTTATGGATAAGGTCGGGAACAAAACGCTCCTTCTCATGAAGTACTCGGGGGTCAAAATGCCAGCAAAAATCATTACTAGGTCATTTCTGTGAAAATTTACTAAGCGATCATGTTCTTAGAAATACTAATCGTCAAAACAACTTCAGATATATTATTCACTTAATCATATTCATCACGTCAGTATGTAGGTGCATTTACTTTTGTATTAGCAGTTGCGATTCATTTGCCATTTGATTCATTTGATTCGGATTGCCAATAATAATAAATTACATTAAAACAAAAAATCAGACGAAAAAAAATACGGACGATAGATTCAACACGTGGGGTCATTGAACCAAAAATGTACCTGTATCTTAAAAGAATGACGTATAATAACATGATCCAGAAGGAAATGGGCTGATAGCATTCGTATCCTTAGAATAGGAAAGATTTGAATATTTCCCAATCGACTTATAATGGGGAGGTCACGAAATTGACCCGACCTTAGGTCACAGATATAAAAAGAAATCAGAGATATAAGAATTGTAGATACTATTACCCTTATGAAATCCTGTAAGTACGAAATCGATCGGCCAAAAACTGGCTGTGGTACGACCGCACACTTTTTGGAGGTGGGGTCACGTGACCTAGCCTGGTGACCTGACCTGAGATGACTCGTGGTCAATAATTTTACTATATGTGGGCAATTGATGCCTTAACCTCGGTGACAAAAACGACAGCGCTGCGCGCAGCTGTATTTTTGCTATCCTCGAAAAACCTTAGGGGGGCGTCTAAACGCCCCACCCGCGGCACGGCGCGGGAAATCCGGACAGTCGATTCCCCGTGGCGGGCCGGGGTGCTAGTGCATTTTCAATGGAGGTCCACTGTCAGGACAGTGGATTTCACTGTCCTGGGCCCCACCCCTTTAACTCGAAAACTAAAATAGCTAGAAAGACGCGGAAAAAAACGCTCAAAAGTTCTTACAAGCACATTCGAAACTACTTTAGATGTTTTTCCTCAAGTCAATATTGAGGTCACCAGAGGTCATCAAGTCAGATTTTCAAGTTTTAGGACTTCCCTCCAGAAGCCATCGGATATCACAGGAACAAACAAAAAGGCTATTAAATGTTTTATCACGAATAGCTTTTTACCTAATAACGACAAGGGAATAATTTTGACGCCATCGTGCTCGTCTCGTCAAAACGCTTTGCCTCATATTAGTGCTGACCAGGTCAGGTCAACTTACAAATGTGACCTCAGGTCAAGGTCAAGTGGTGGTGACTCATGTAGGTCATGTTGCATATGGAAAGACGTGCCGCGACGAGATAACCACATCGGTGCCGGGTTCACTTCTCTATCGTCATTATATTGAGTTATTGACATAAAACTGTTTGTGACCTCGGATGACCTCGGCTGACCCTGTAGGGGTCACTGAACAAAAATGGCACCTAGGTCATCAAGAATGTTATATAATAACATGATCCAGAAGGAATTAGACTGTTATATTGCGTCTCCTTAGAATATGAAGCATTTTAATATTTCCCCTTAGACTTAAAATGGGAAGTCACGAAATTAAACCAACCTTAGGTCGCTGATATGAAAAATCCAAGATAAACGAATTGTAGATATGTGACCTTATGAAATCCTGTAACTGTAAAACCGATTATCCCAAAACTGTGACTGTGGTACGACCACAAGTTTTTTTGGGAGGTGGGGTCACGTGACCTGGTCTGGTGACCTGACCTAAGATGACCTGAGGATTTTTGTTTACATAGTGTGGACAATTGATGCACAAACAGCTGTGCCAAAAATGGCGGCGCTGCGCTTCGCCGTTTTTTCCACTATCCGCAAAAAAACCTGAGGGGGTGTCTACCCCCCCCCCCCCCCCCGGCAGGGCGCTGGCTAAAATGTATTGGGATGATGTGAGCATGCAGCCAGGTGTTAGGGTATTCATGTGAAGTAAAAAAATGAACATTCATTTTTGGTCATTTTTGCATGTATCATTTTGGGTCCCACTCAAAGCACTTTGACCACCCCTGAACGGGTTGTGCAGAAATAATTACCTCGCTACGCTAAGTAATTTAGACACATGACTAGTGGGCCCCTTTTAGAAAACGCTGTTTCGGGTCCTCACAACGGTTGTTTACGTAACAAGCAGCCTGCGTATATATGCCTAAAGTCGGTCGTTAGTGTGTGTAATAGTTTCCATATCCAAGCTGTCATAATTCAGACTGGTTATTGATTCGACTCTGATTTAATCGATTGGAATCGTTCAATAAAAATCCCTTGAATCAAAGAAGAATCGATTCACCATCGGATTTTTGTATTCATGAATCATGATTAAATCAAAACCCGCATAGAAACAAGGCTGATTGAATAAAAAAGACTGAGCAATGCTATTTCAATGGAGAGTCAAAAGTGATTTGATAAAAAAAAAATAGATTCTTTAAATTGGAAAGAATCATTTCGAAGTGGTTATCCATGAATCAAACGGTGACTGAATCATTCATATTCCTAAATGAATCGTGATTGAATCCTTCCAAAAAAAGGTGAATCAATAACCAGTCTGTACTATATGCATGACGTCATAATTGTCATGAAGTTGTGTATGGCCATAAAAAGAAAAGAGAAACATGCCCATTTTTCGACAGATATCCATCCATCGTCCAAACAAATGCCATATTCGTTTTTTTCAGCTCGAAATACCCCGTATAGCCAAATTTCAAGGCAACTTTAAAGGTGACCTATTCCCTTTAAAGCTCCCAACCGACTTACATTGTAGTGCATAATCGTCAATTCTGCATAAATTCTGCGATTTAAATCTTACATTTTATTGAGCAGCTTGCATGATTTTACTTCATTTTCCCCATTTCCGCATAAGTATACTAGTTTTGTTACAAATTGTTAGCGAAACAATTGTAATGATTGACACGTATGGCAATTTTGGCATATGTGGGCACCGGTCCGTTACTCAGTTACTCCGTTACTAACTAAGTTACGTTTTTAGTAACGAAGTAACGGACTCGTTATATTTTTATTACAGTAACGGACCGAGTAACGGAAGTTCATTTTGTGGTTCGTTACTTCGTTACTTTTTAGTCAGTTACTCTGTTACTCAGTTACTTTTGCCTATACTAGTTTCTATTCACGCCCGGGTTTATTCACACCAGAACAATCAATGCCTTACACACGTAAAACAAAATCGAATGTCATATGGCGTAAAGGGCTGCCAAATATCGTTCCTGTTGGGCTGTTGCTTAATGCGGCGCAATGCGCAATGACTGCGATAAAGGTAGCTGTCTCCCGATCCCGATGCCGCGAAACGTTGACAATGTTCGTCAGTTGATATAGGCCGGCAGCAAGCTGGCGGCACTAGTTTATTATAAAGGCGAGCTTCGAGTAACGAGTAGCGAACCTCTGATAATTACACGCACTGGAAGGAGGGGGGCGATTCCGGCCCCCCTAAGATCTCGCCCTCCATAAGAGCTACAATAACGAAATGTGTAGGGTAGGGAGGTTCTGTAGGGAACTGTTTTGCAAATTTTTCATACTAGGTCAATATCTTAGGTCAAATTGTCAAATATGCAAAAATAAACCATGTTAGCACTTTGCTTCAGAAACCCCAAAATATCACGAGAACTATGATAGCTAGGAACAAACGAAAAAAGCGATCGATAGCTGATTGAAATATGTAATCGCCATGGTGTCTTCACATTTTTGCTCAGGTCAACAGTTTAGGCTGCAGAGGTGATCAAACGTCAATTCATGGCAAAACTGTTTTTTTTTCTTCTCGCAAATAATTTTTACCTAATACAGATAATGCAATATTTGCTTACGCCATTGTGTTTGTCACGCCAAGGCGCTTCGAAATATATTCTTGTTGACCAGTTTAGGTCAACTTATAAATTTGACCTCAGGTCAAGGTCAAGTGGTGACCCAAGATAGTCATGCTGCATATTGGGAGACGTGTCTCGGCGAGACAAACACATTGGTACCGGTTTCAATTCTCTATCTTAATTCTGTAGTAATTGATACCATTTCGTTTTACAAAAGTAACTGAGTAACTGAGTAGCTGTAAGTTCAGTTACATTTTTAGACGATGTAACTGAGTAACGAGTAACGAGTCACTTTTTTGGAGTAACGGAGTAACGAGTAACGCAGTTACATTTTGACGTAACGGTGCCCACCTATGAATTTGGGTAATTAACTGGTGGCCTTGTTTCATCTGAGGATTGTTCCTTGCATTGCTGAATTGTGTCGGGGTCGGTTCACTTAGGAGACAAGTGGGTTTACTACTCCAGCTTCCTGCCCGTGGTGAATCCAGCAAAACCAATCCTCGTCAGCATCTACTGGCCCAGCAAGGCCAACTCTATAGTATTCCGTAGGCAAATCACAGCATCTCTTAATGAATTTAGACGGAACCACCAAACATCTTTCAGAAACTACCTGTTGGCGCTGAAAGCTCGCTTCAGAGTACCGAATCATAGGATCCCAATATATCCGGGATCGGGATGGGACGAGGTCTGATGAGAAAGAAGCCCAGCCAGCGCCTGAAAGGCTTCACTAATACCATTGTTCTCCACTCCGGCCAGGTCACCTCTGGCGGACATTGAGAGTGGGCCAGAGTCTTCCGGGGATAATCATGGTTCCGGGAGTCACCAGGACTGAGGGGTCCATCAAGGCGGGTCAGGAGTCGGCTCGGCGGTACCGCCGCGCTGGTCGGGGCTCGGGGCTCGGGGCTCGGGGCTCGGGGTCGTGATGGCGGGTCAGGACGGCTCCAGACGACCGATAGTCATCGGCTGGCGGCTGGCGGTGGTGGCGGCGGCGGCGGCGGCGGCGGCTCATCATTACAGGACGCCACACCGCCGCCGCCGCCGCCGCCGCCGCCGTCCTGGGTAACGAGCCGACCGGACGGGCCGAGACGGGCAGAAACGAGACGAGATGGGATGACCGGATGGATAGAAATAAGACGACGGACGATACGACGGCCGGTCAGACGAGGGAAACTGGTGCCACTCCGCCATGCTGCAGCAGTTTTGCGACGGGTCAGGCTCTGGCGGCGACATCATTAGGACAGCACTGGGATGCTGATTTGCTGACGCTGAGTAAAGAATGCAGCTGTCGCATGCTTCGTGCTCAAATAAGATGAGTAGTTGTGAGAAAATGTGCAACGGGAAATCCACAAAGACGGTGATGACAATGAGAAGGTCGGAGATTATCTTCCGTGAGAGTTAATGCCACATCTGAAACGTGAAACATAATGTGCAAGGAGAGATATAATGGTCACGTTTGGGTCTGCATAACTCGGTCATATACGGCAATAATACAGAACAGAATGTATTGAACTTCTAAAAACCTAATGCACAATAAAAGAATGCAAGTATGAACAGAATCGGCACTGAATCCCAGGTTCTGGCTGTAGAAAAGTCAACATCATGATTCAACAGAATCATGAGAATATTAATGCCAAATAATACAGTTGCCTAGGTTCGCGAAAGAAATGCAAACCATAGCGATATAATGTCGTATGATAGTTGGGTATACCGACTTTCATTTTAACTTGGACTGCAGTTGACAGTTTAAAAAGGACAAATATAACTGAATCGGACAAAGTATTCAGTTCGATATCTTTTAGTCTTTTTAACGCTCTGGTTATGTAAGGCATTGGGATAATACGTATTTTAAAGCTTTTATTTGACCTTACAAAAGTTGAGTTTATGATTTAATGTTTTGTATGAATTTTCGAGCACGGCTCATGATCACATACACAAAACCTAAAAAACACGACAAAAACAGATTGTTTTTTAGGTTTTGTGTATGTGATCATGAGCCGTGCTCGAAAAATCATACAAAACATTAAATCATAAACTCAACTTTTGTAAGGAGGTCAAATGAAAGCTTTAAAATAAAGTATTCAGTTGATAAATTATCATCTGTTTCTACGTTAATCTGAACGTATGACCTTGGCAGAGTTCACTCACGTTCTCCCAACCAACTCACTGAAGATTAGGGCCAAGGAAGACCTCACCATCAAAACCCACCTACACGTCAGACCAAACGCCGCACTCCTCTCCCTCTCCCTCTCCCTCTCTCTCTCCCTCTCCCTCTCCCTAAACATCCACCTACACGTCAGACCAAACGCCGCACTCGTCTATCTATCTTTCTCTCCCTCCCTCACTTCCTCTCTCCACTTTCCAGCGCGACACAAAAAGGTACCGTGCGGCAGGGCCGTGTCGGCCGGCGCCGGCCAGTCCACCATTTACGGCTGGGCGCCTAATAAAGTGCGACGAGCGGCCGGCGCGTTTTTCGTTTATCTTGCCACTCTCTCGTCTCCCCCATCCCCCTTCTCCCGTCTCCCGTCTCCCGTCTCCCGTCTCCCGTCTCCCGTCTACCGTCTCTCTAGTCTCTCTAGTCTCTCTAGTCTCTATAGTCTCTCTATAGTCTCTCTATAGTCTCTCTATAGTCTCTCTATAGTCTCTCTAGTCTCTCTAGTCCTCTCTAGTCTCTCTAGTCTCTCTAGTCTCTCTAGTCTCTCTAGTCTCTCTTAGTCTCTGGGGCGAGTGCCGACCGGCCTGACTGGCAGAGTCCTGCTCTCACCTGAGGGTCGCAGTAGTCGGGTCGCCGCGACCGTCGGGCCTCCGTGACACTCAGCACCACTGTCGTCACCATCAGCTGCAACAACCGCACACACACACACACACATCGGCTCAGCGGGTTTGAGTCATACTGCAAGGGATGGCATCGCCAACCGCACACACATCGGGTCAGCGGGTTTGAGTCATACTGCAAGGGATGGCATCGCCAACCGCACACACATCGGGTCAGCGGGTTTGAGTCATACTGCAAGGGATGGCATCGCCAACCGCACACACATCGGCTCAGCGGGTTTGAGTCATACTGCAAGGGATGGCATCGCCAACCGCACACACATCGGCTCAGCGGGTTTGAGTCATACTGCAAGGGATGGCATCGCCAACCGCACACACATCGGCTCAGCGGGTTTGAGTCATACTGCAAGGGATGGCATCGCCAACCGCACACACATCGGGTCAGCGGGTTTGATTCATACTGCAAGGGATGGCATCGCCAACCGCACACACATCGGCTCAGCGGGTTTGAGTCATACTGCAAGGGATGGCATCGCCAACCGCACACACATCGGGTCAGCGGGTTTGATTCATACTGCAAGGGATGACATCGCCAACCGCACACACACACATCGGCTCAGCGGGTTTGATTCATACTGCAAGGGATGGCATGGTCACAGATTGTTGGACAGACCATATGAGGTTTCATGAAGTCACTTAACCCTCGCCCGTGCAGCGTCCGATCAGTGCGTGACCGTACGGGGGGGGGGGGGGGGTACACCCCCTAGCGTTTCGCCCCTAATTGGGCTAGAGCTTCGATTAAAAAACGAGCGTGTTGCTTGTCACGAGAATAAGCCATTGATACCCGATTTTAAGGTCATAGGTCATTAGGTGACCTCTGAGGTCATGTCAATGACCCAAAATTCAACAAAATTGTAAATGCGTATAAATTGAATTTAATAGAGCTAGAATCGCGAATGAGCATATAATCATGCTAAATGGGTGCCAAATTTGAAATCAGCGTCACAAAATGTCCTAGAAACTGCCAAATTCCAAAAAGATCATGTCAGGGCATGTCAGGTCATGTCAGGTCATTTGAGGTCAGTGACCTCGGTTGACCTGTGGCGGCGCATGACCCCAGTGGAACATATCATTATGTAAAATGGATCCCATATTTGAAATCAGCATCACAAAATGTCCTAGACACTGCCAGAAGCCAAAAAAGTGTAATATCAGGTCATCCGAGGTCAGTGACCTCGGTTGACCTTTGAAAAGGTCAATCGAGGTCACAATCTCAAGGTAAACCACAACTGTTACCTGTAAACACCTGTGCATATGCTCCTGAACAACAAACACTATGAAAGACGTCAGCAGACGGGATGATGATGATGTGGGTTCAGGGGCGTCGCAACTCCTCAGGTTCTGTGACGCCCAGTCAGCAGATGTCGGGCCGGGATAAATCAGGTTAAGTCAGGTGAAGGGCCGGGATAAGTCAGGTGAAGGGCCGGGATAAGTCAGGTGAAGTCAGGTGAAGTCAGGTGAAGGGCCGGGATAAGTCAGGTGAAGTCAGGTGAAGTCAGGTGAAGTCAGGTGAAGTCAGGTGAAGTCAGGTGAAGTCAGGTGAAGTCAGGTGAAGTCAGGTGAAGTCAGGTGAAGTCAGGTGAAGTCAGGTGAAGTCAGGTGAAGTCAGGTGAAGTCAGGTGAAGTCAGGTGAAGTCAGGTGAAGTCAGGTGAAGTCAGGTGAAGTCAGGTGAAGTCAGGTGAAGTCAGGTGAAGTCAGGTGAAGTCAGGTGAAGTCAGGTGAAGTCAGGTGAAGTCAGGTGAAGTCAGGTGAAGTCAGGTGAAGTCAGGTGAAGTCAGGTGAAGTCAGGTGAAGTCAGGTGAAGTCAGGTGAAGTCAGGTGAAGTCAGGTGAAGTCAGGTGAAGTCAGGTGAAGTGGAATAAGGTAAGACGGGGTGCAGTAAGGTCAAAGGGAAAAGGTGTTCCTATAATAGGTCACATGAGGTCAAGTGAGACCAAATGAAGCGATAACGAATTGAGCTCTGGAAAGGTCAACTGAATCAATGCAGCTCAGCAGAGCAGAATGAGCTTCGACGCAAGTCAAACTGGTCAGATATCAGATGAAATGAGTAGAACGAGAATTCAGATGGGGAACGAGAATTCAGATGGGGTCTGTGGATATGAAATGAGATCGGTTTAGGAGACATGATTGTGACTGAGTTCAGATATATGTCGGATGACAAGTTCTAAGTGAGCGTGTACTGTACCGTGGAAACGTGTCGGCTAGGGAGACGCGAGTGACCGACTCCGGTCAGCTGCAGATACCGCCGGTACGCACTGAGCAACGCGCCCACAGTAGTCAGGGAAGCTAGGGCCGCCGCAAAGTGTCTTAGAACAGCCAGGCAGTGGCTACTTGAGTCAGACCAGTGACGAAGACGAGTATGTACTTTGTCGCCTTGTATGTTGCCTTGTAATGACTGAAGTATCTTTAGGATTGTACCGCCCTCATGTGTTTGTATTTTACGATTATGATCGCCTGTAACTTGACGCTAAGACGTAAAAGCCACGTTGAGTGGAGCGCTTTAAGAAATAAATGATGATGATGATGTCAAATGAAGTCAGAGCCCTTTGCTACCAGATGAGTCTGAAGACATGAACGTCAGATACACATGTAACACAGTTACAAACGTTCTCAAACGGCATCCGCCGTGACAAATACCATGAAGTTCAGACATTCGGTCGTCTCAACTCGGTAACAAACTGCGGCAGCACATTGTTCCCGGAAGATTGACTGTCGGGGAAGGCAGCGGCGGCAGCACACCGGCAGCCGCCGAGGCCGCACACCGGCAGCCGCCGAGGCAGCACACCGGCAGCCACCGAGGCAGCACACCGGCAGCCGCCGAGGCAGCACACCGGCAGCCACCGAGGCAGCACACCGGCAGCCACCGAGGCAGCACACAGCCAGCGTGTATTTTTAGTAAGTGCGATACTGCAGTGCGCTATTTTAAGCGATTGCCAAAACCTAAACTAACCTAACCTACCCTAACCCCGTCATTAACCCGTGCGGCGCTGGGGTCTCCATCCGAACGCGCCGCGCTGGGGGGTAAATTTTACCCCCCTCTTATCTCCCGAACCAATAATCGCAGCGAGACGCGCAAGGCGGCGATCGGAAGCTCTCGATGGGAAGATTCTAAGTAATTCTTAAAATTTTATTTAAAAGGTCACATATCAGGTCAGGGTCAGGTCAAAGGTCAAAACCACCTGTTTTCGAGATTATTGGCTGCAGAGACCGGACTATCAACAGCAGCGCGCCGAAACTCTGCCAAAACACTTCTAAATATAAGGAGAGGGTAATGCTTGAGTATGAATATCATACTAAGTACAGGTCAAGGTCAAAGTCAGGTCACAAAAGGTCACACTGTGAAAAGTAATATGAAACCCATGCGACACGTGTCTCATGGGTTATTTCAGACGTAGAATCCAAAAATAATGGTTATTTTGACATTTGACCTCAAGGTCAGGTCAAGATCAGGCAAAAAAGGTCAAATTTTGAAATCCAAAATTTGCAATAACCGACACATGTTTACGGTTCAGTTTTGCCACAGCAATCCAATGGTGCAATTTGTTTTTGTGTACGATGTCTAGAAATGTCAAAATTTGCGATTTTTTAAAATGCGTCCATCACATTGAACACTTATTAGTGTCATTTGGGGGTCAAAAATATAGATATTTGTTTGAAATTTGGAATAGTCACTCATTAGAGATGGTTATCTGACATATCTTCCGTTTTTTTTTTAAATTCTTACAATTTTGGATTTTGTAAACTTTGAAAAAAATAAATACCATTTTTTGCATTTTGGGGATCAGAAAATCAAAATTGTGCAAATCCGAGATAGCCATCTTGTAGAGAATGTCATTTCCTTCCTTTTGACGTGCTTTGTTTGCAATTTGCTTCAATACTCGCTGTTCTATCATCGATCAAAGTTTCGTCCATTTTGGACCGAAAATGGCGTTACATGACGTCACTAAAACGCTATTTTCGCAAAAACTTCTCGACCGATTTTCTCCAAAATTTATCTGAAGACGTCAAATCGATGCCAGATAAGGTACTGAAAGTTTCGCGTCGATATCTAGTGTAGTTTTGAATCTATAGCGAAAACCCGGGAGGGGGGGTAAAATTTACCCCCCCAGCGCCGCGCGGGTTAAGTCTGATCGAGTAGTAAACAGGCCTATGCCATTAAGTCCAATCCGCCATTAAGTCCGATAGAGTAGTAAACAGGCCTATTACTCGATCAGACTTAATGGTGGATCGGACTTGGCGTATGCCTGTTTACTACTCGATTGGACTTAATGGCGGAGTTAGGTTAGGTTAGTTTAGGTTTTGGCAATCGCGTAAAATAGCGCACTGCAGTATCGCACTTATTAAAAAATACACGCGCGCAGCCAAGCAGCAGCAGATGTAGAGGCAGCACACAAGCAGCAGGCAGAGGCAGCCGCCGAAGCAGCACACAGCTAAGCTGCAGCGGCAGCCGCCGAAGCAGCACATAGACAGCAGTGATAGACACCGAGGTAGGCATCGAGGCAGCGCAAAGCCAAGCAGCAGCGACAGCCGCCGAGGCAGCAGCGACAGCCGCCGAGGCAGTAGCGACAGCCGCCGGGGCAGCAGCGACAGTCGCCGAGGCAGTAGCGACAGCCGCCGGGGCAGCAGCGACAGTCGCCGAGGCAGCAGCGACAGCCGCCGAGGCAGTAGCGACAGTCGCCGGGGCAGTAGCGACAGTCGACGAGGCAGCACATAAGACAGCAGCGCCAGCAGCCGGAACGGTGCACGGGCAGCAGAGGTTGGTGGCCATCCTTCAGCGATGCACATCAGAGGAATTACTCAGGAGGAGATCAAACGGCGGCGCGTCTAGACCGGACACGGGGCAGAGAGAGAGAGCGATTTATGGTCCAAGACGGCAATCACTCAGACCTGACGTGGAAACAGGGACCGAGACGGGAACACAGGGAGAGAAACGGGGACACATGGACCGAGACGGGAACACAGGTACAGAGACGGGAACACAGGGACAGAAACGGGAACACAGGGACCGAGACGGGAACACAGGGACCGAGACGGGAACACGGAGAGAAACGGGAACACAGGGACCGAGACGGGAACACAGGGACCGAGACGGGAACACAGGGACAGAGACGGGAACACAGGGAGAGAAACGGGAACACAGGGACCGAGACGGGAACACAGGGACCGAGACGGGAACACAGGGACAGATACGGGAACACAGGGAGAGAAACGGGAACACAGCGAGAGAAACGGGAACACAGGGAGAGAAACGGGAACACAGGGAGAGAGACGGGAACACAGGGACCGAGACGGGAACACAGGGACCGAGACGGGAACACAGGGACCGATACGGGAACACAGGGACCGAGACGGGAACACAGGGAAAGAAACGGGAACACATGGAGAGAAACGGGAACACAGGGAGAGAAACGGGAACACAGGGACCGAGACGGGAACACAGGGACCGAGACGGGAACACAGGGACCGAGACGGGAACACAGGGAGAGAAACGGGAACACAGGGACCGAGACGGGAACACAGGGACCGAGACGGGAACACTGAGAGAAACGGGGACACATGGAGAGAAACGGGAACACAGGGACCGAGACGGGAACACAGGGAGAGAAACGGGAACACAGGGAGAGAAACGGTAACACAGGGAGAGAAACGGTAACACAGGGAGAGAAACGGGAACACAGGGAGAGAAACGGAAACACAGGGAGAGAAACGGGGGCACAGGGAGAGAAACGGGAACACGGAGAGAAACGGGAACACAGGGACCGAGACGGGAACACGGAGAGAAACGGGGACACATGGAGAGAAACGGGAACACAGGCACCGAGACGGGAACACAGGGAGAGAAGCGGGGATACAGCCAGGGACGGACCGCCGGTACAGGCCCAGGCGGGAACACAGGGAGAGGACAGTCAAGACAGACCCTGACGGGGAATGAAATCAGCCCATTGACAAACTGATGCGGTTACTTGTTTGAAGGCGCTATCATGTGGAGTGGATGTTACTGGATGAGCTACTTATTGAAATGTATTCAGATTTAAATCCAGAACAGAAAACATTGCAGCTACGATATATGACAGCGATTCAGAGCGTTACGACAAAGGATACTCGCACGCCGCCAACAATGGTAACACGACACTGACACATCCAAAGTGCAGGTGGCGCGGGTTGACAACGTATCTAGAACGGACTAGCTTGGTGACTTCATATTTCGAGACGCGCACAAGGAATGGTGCTTGTACTGTACCATGACGCTCGCTGCACGAAAAGACCCATCCACTTATACAGGCATAATGTGTATAAAAATGAACAGTAGATTCCCATGATATTATTGCAAAGGTTAGTGGATACTGGGTACGATGTATTCGAACTCGCAATACTACTTAACCTTTAGGGACTAGACAACTGTCTGTTGAATACGTTTGCATTTATAGTTGCCTTGGTCCACAAACTCAGAGCAGTTTACCAGGTTGGCAGATTTGGAACACAAAACCGTGAGGCGGCAATCTGGCTCAATGGTAGGAAAACTGCTTCCTGGACCAGTGGCCGGTGTTCAACTCTCTAGACACTCAGGGCCTCTGAATAAGTCGATCCGACCCCCAATTCCCCTCGGAACAGGGCGAGAGTTCGAGTTAGCGCCTTGATCCCAAGAGGATACGGTGCTTGGTCTGAAAACCAAACCAAACTAAGACCGTGGCAGTTATACCACGCAGCCGTGGGCGTCGCAGAGATCAGTCTGGCATGGGCGCCCCCGAGATCAGTCAGCTGTGGGCGCCCCCGAGATCAGTCAGCCGTGGGCGCCCCCGAGATCAGTCTGGCGTGGGCGCCCCAGAGGGGAGACCGCCCGTCAACAGACAGCCCAATTAGTGTCGTGAAGAGATGCCGACCGACGATCGCGACAGCTCATCCCCGTCGTCCGTCGACGGCGACGCGACGACAGACCGAGGACGCGTCGTCGACGACGTCGACGACGGGGGCGGCAGCACGAAATGCGCTCTCCACCGTCGGTCCGGATCGGACCGGTAGAACTCGTGACCCCGTGAGCTGTCCCGACAGTCATAGCCGTCACAGCAGTCAGTCGTCACAGTTGTCACGCTGGTGACCAGTGTCACGGCCGTGACGTTCGGTGGACAGTGTCCGCATAGGTCACAGCTCGTTAGACACGCACAGATAGGGAGAGAGGGAGGGAGCGGGGAGCCCTCCACATACTGTCCACCTGAGCCATGACCGCCGCGCCGGTCCAGTATATAGCGAGAGGGAGGAAGGGAGCGGGGAGCCCTCCACATATTGTCCACCTGAGCCATGACCGCCGCGCCGGTCCAGTATATAGCGAGAGGGAGGGAGGGAGCGGGGAGCCCTCCACATACTGTCCACCTGAGCCATGACCGCCGCGCCGGTCCAGTATATAGCGAGAGGGAGGGAGGGAGCGGGGAGCCCTCCACATACTGTCCACCTGTGCCATGACCGCCGCGCCGGTCCAGTATATAGCGAGAGGGAGGGAGGGAGCGGGGAGCCCTCCACATACTGTCCACCTGAGCCATGACCACCGCGCCGGTCCAGTATATAGCGAGAGGGAGGAAGGGAGCGGGGAGCCCTCCACATACTGTCCACCTGAGCCATGACCGCCGCGCCGGTCCAGTATATAGCGAGAGGGAGGAAGGGAGCGGGGAGCCCTCCACATACTGTCCACCTGTGCCATGACCGCCACGCCGGTCCAGTATATAGCGATGATGACTGCGATTACAAATGAAGTGGCGGCCGCTGGCGGTTGGCGGTGCGCGTCTCCCGGGCCTGATGGATGATCTTGGTCCGCCGCCGAGAACTGCCGGTAAATAACCCCACGTGGATACTGAGACACCACCCCTGTCCGGCAGAGTACTAGAGGACACCGCTGCCGCACAGAGCCCGTACAGAATGGTACGCTGGTTCGCTGTTCCCAAGCTCAGAATAAATGACTGTATTCTCAGAGGGAGAATTTCTCAGCGATAAAGCGGAGGGGCGTTGCCGGTGGCTAGCTGAGGGCGAGCGGCGACCCCACCCCCGCTGTGCAGGCCTGCGCCACCGCGTCTGGCCGGTCACTCTTCTCTTTTTACCGCGCGCAGCTGAGTCAACGGAGGGGACAGGCGGAAGGCGCCGATAATGTCCGCCAGTCTCATCAATCAAGCGTGGGTGTAAGCCTGACTTGGCCGGCTAAAAACGGCCTCGCTCGTCATGAGGTCTTAATCCTCCGCCGGCCGGTCCGGTCTCGAGAACGGCACGACGCTCGGCTCCGGGCAAATTGTACGTCTGCCATCCCTTACCCGTTGTCACAATTTAATGGTAATGGGGCGGGTGGGGTCGCGGGCCCGCCGGCCGCCGCCAGCGGCTGCTTTGATCTGAAGCCACGGGCCGGCCGGGGCCGGGTCACGTGACCGCCAGGTAGGGTCACGTGACCGCCAGGTAGGGGTCCGGCAGGGGTCCATCGCAGCGGGGTGTCCCTAGCCCGGTCCACCGGTCCAGCCGCGCTCACAGGCTGACCCCAGTTTGGTTCTCGGAAAGGACGCGATGGGACTGGGCGCTGGGCATAGGATCTGGAGCCAGACTCTTTTAGCCATCAACAGAGCAGCCCTGATCGGCGGCGGCGGCGGCGGCGGCGGCGGCAGCGGCAGCAGCAGCAGCAGCAGCAGCAGCAGCAGCAGCAGCAGCAGCAGCAGCAGCAGCAGCAACAGCAGCAGCAGCAGCAGCAGCAGCAGCAACGGCGGGGCGGGGGCGGGGGCGGGCCGGCGGCATTGGCGGCGCAGCAGAGGCAGGAGTACCGCTGCCCGCAGTCGGTGGCAGGTGGTACTGTTTGCAGCCGGCGACGCGGCGCCAAACACTGGAACAAATTGGTAATGGCACCACCGCCAAACAGGGCTGCCGAATTTAAACGCTCGGCTCCTGCGCTTCCCACACTGAGCCCGCGAGTACGGTAAATATTGAAACAGAGTCACGGCTGCCGCACTCGAGAGCCTGCCTCAAGACGCAGTCCGCCGTAATCGTATGCGTCAAGTGCGCTCTTCAATATGTTGGCAATGCGTCGAGGTGCTTTGTTCTAAAACTGGCACGGCTCAAGAGCCTCTTCTACCCCCCAGAGTCAATGATTGGATATGCGGGTAGCACAAGCTACAATGTAGGTTATACTCGTTACGAATTTCGATCCAGGATCACAACGTGACAACATGTTTGGAAGCCAAACTATCGGACACCCGAAAACCATATTCACTCAACAGAGACACGTGTTACGGCCAGGTGACACCAAAGGAGCACCAAAGGACCAGGACCGCCGCGGAACACGTCGCGTGCAAAGGCGGACCTTATGGCGGCATTTAACCGGTGTAAGGTTACCAGGCATCAAAGCCGCCATTCAGACAGACTTGCATCAATCAACATCAACATTCCCAGTGGGCAGCGGCACTGCTTTTTGCAGAGCGACGGCGATCTTGCAGCCGGGGGTATTTGGGACGTTATTTAGGACTGTGACAGTAACGGCCGGGGATCTCCCAAAGTAGAGGATTAAGGCCAACTGGTTAAGTCATCACGGTAGTCCGTACAAATGTTAGCGCATTTTAGCGCGCTGTGGATTTCATTTGCTAAATACTTGCATTGTTTAACTTAGTTACACCTTACATGGAATATTAACGGACATAATTTAAACAAAGCAAAGCAGGGATAAGAATGTCGTTGAAAACAACTCCGAATGGAACTAATTTGTGATAATATCGAACTTTGTTCAGCAAATCGTTATCGATAACAACAAGAAACTCACCGTATAAATCAGTCTTGGAAGTGGAGCTCCACTTAGCACCAGCAATACCATATTTGTTCCCTTGGAAATCACGTGATAAAAACACTCCCTCGGCGTGGCAGCTGTTCCATACTGTCCCCTAACCCCACACGCACGTGCACTGTCGGCGGGCGTGGCACGCGCACGACCCGTACACACACACCCTCTCCGTCCGCAGCGCGCGGCAAACTGCCCGCCGTCTGCCAGCAGGCCAGCACCCCGTCCGCGCTGAGCGTGCTCCTGCCCCGCGGCGCCCCCACCGCTGCCGTCCACCAATCAGCGATCACCACAGCGCCGCTCGGTCGGCTGAGGTCAAACGCGTGTCACGCAGCTGCCTGGCAGACCCCGCCTGCCACCGCAGCCCGTTTCGGGGCTTCAGGAACTGTCTGGTTAGAGGCGGGCTGGCTGGCTGGCGGCTATGTTTGGTTGTTAGGGTCGTCAGCCGGCGGAGGAGGAGGCGGCCGCTTCAAAGCCGGTATCGGCGATCTTTGTTGGTGCCGCCCGCGCGCCCGGCGGGCGGGCGGCGGGCGGCGGTGCTAAAAAGCAGACAGCCGCAGCTCGATTAATGAGCGTCCTCGGGATGATGATAGCCGATTGAGCCCGACTAGGCCCGCCAAAGATGATATCGGCTCAGAAGTCCTGACCGCGCCGCCAGGACATGTTATGCTATAGTTACCGCTGTCGCCGTACCAGTGGCGGCGGAAGGTATTTTCGGATGGGGGCAAAGAAACCAAGGGGCCCCTCGGCCAAAGAATCCCTCCCACGGCCAAAGGGCCCCCCTCCCACGGCCAAAGCCCCCCCCCCCCCCAAGGAAAAATGACGCGAAATGGTCTCTCCTCGGATTTAGGCCACTATATTTTGCAGGGTCTCTATAATGGTCGCAACAAAACGTCAGACAGGCTCATGTTGAAGTCTCAGGCCTTCCGAGGGCCCCCTCAGGCCTACCAAGGGCCTTCTGTCAGTCTTAGACGGCCCCTCATACTGGCTGGGAGCACCTCGGTGCCCTCGGTCAACTTCTTGGAGGGCCCCTCTTAGAAATGTATCGGAACGTGGGGGGAGGGGGGGGGGGGGGCAAAATCATATGTTTGCCCACAACTTTTTGAGTGGGGGCAGCTTCCCCCCCCCTCCCCCTCTTCCGCCGCCACTGCATGGCATCGATGCGTCGTATATGTATGTAACATTGGCACTTCTTCAGATATGGTGATCGGCCTCCGGCTAGTTCGAATGATGCCGTTTCATGTCGCACATACGTGTAAACATGTTGATAGAAGTACACATTTTCGCGAACCTTAAAACACAATAGAATGAGTGAAATCCTGGTATCGAGCTTCCCAATATAGTTGATATCAGCGTTCAATAATGCATGCCATATTGTTGTTTATCTGCTTCATTTACTTATCTACGTTCCAGTTGGTCACTGTCCATAAACGATGGGATTTAGGCACAGTACAATATCCTATCGTCTGAATAGCAAACACAGGAATCGTCTTACCAAATGTGTACTCCGTGCTTTGTCTCGTGTCCTTGCCCGCTCGTAGGTAGGTACCTACTATTTTGGAACAGTTACGAAGGGTATAAACAATGACTCATGCAGTGAAATTTATAGCGTACAAGCAGACTTGTCAATGATTCAATGTGAATCGACTATTTTTGATTGAATCATTCTTATTTCAAATGAATGACTCATGAATCGATTCACCTCATGCGCAAACCTGTTGTGAGTCACTGATTGAATCATTCATACAGAGAAAATAGGCTGATTGAATCATTCATCGCTCAAAGAATCATTCTTTTTTGGTCGAACAGCATAAACTGTCCACAAAATATGACAGCGGCCCAGCATTCATCTGTGCCCTGTGGACAAACCAGGCACTTAATGGCCAATTATATGAGCTCTGTGTCCTGAGCTGGAGCCTGTAATTAATCTATGCGTAAAGAAAGCGAGGCTTTATGTCCAACTCCAGTGGGCACAAACCCACTGTTCAATCAGCCCTAACTAGGTGAATACCTTGGAACTGGTAGGGTTAGGGGTAGGTACCTAAATACTTAGAAAAGGTAACTAACCGATAACTCATACTTTGGTTCATAAACCACACAGTACACGCACACCTTTTTCACACGAAAAATTATCAAAAAGTACCCACCTTTTCCTAATTTCTAGGCTATACCATATCAAAAACGAAATCATAAACAAACATTTGCATGACCTCCGCATGTCCCAAATATCACTGTCGCATCGGCGCCGCTTTATTCCACATCATGCTTTATAAAAAAATAATACCTAATGCAAAATCAAAATAAATGTTCTATTCGCTTTAAAAGTGAAACGTAAAGTCATTAATGCTTTTGGAACTTGGAATTTGCAATTATAATAAATATTATAAATATCATTTTATAATCAAAATAAACAACACGCGTGTCCAATTGCCTCACATTCACATTCACATTCGGAAATACATTCGCGAACTATTTGGATTGGCTTCAAAATTGATACACAGATAGATCACGACCTAGTGATCATTCTGGTAAAATCTTAGAGTCGCACATTTAAAATCAAAGGAGTTAGAGCAGGTCATATGTTTAAGGTCAAACAGCAGACTATTCTGATGTGCATGCAAATTGGCACACAGGTAGAGCATGACCTCCCTATCACGCTCATAAAATATTAGAGTCGCACATTCAAAATCAAAGGAGTTAGACAAAGGAGTCGACACTTCCCTTTAATGTTGAGTGATTGAATCAAGATTGAATCATTCATTATGGTAATGTTGAGTGATTGAATCATGATTGAATCATTCATTATGGTAATGCTGAGTGATTGAATCATGATTGAATCATTCATTATGGTAATGTTGAGTGATTGAATCATGATTGAATCATTCATTATGGTCCGTGAATCACTGTGAATCGATTCATGACAAATATGAATCATTGACAAGTCTGCGTACAAGATAGTGGAAGCTATTTGATGTTAAGGCAACTGGGTGTTATCCCTCGAACGAATAAACCAAACCGAATTGCGTCGTAAACGTAGTGCTGATGAAATGGTGACAAGGACATGACTTTGGAACAAGTCACTAAGCCCCACATCGCTGGTAGAAAAAGATGCTAGCCTGACCACCCAATTTACCGTTTGTTTATAAATAAGTGTATTAAAATATGCAGCCGTAGATTCATTAGTCAGCGATGATGGGAAACTAACTGGATTCTTTCCCGATCGAACAGTCCTGGTGTCATGATCTGGCCTTGGCAGGAAAAAACTGGCTGAACCATACCGAACAGTGGAGATCGTCTGATTTCTGTCGTGGTAGCTTTTAGGAAAAGCATGCTTAACCGGCTGATGATATATTTTTGTGAGTATGTGTTGCTGGCAATAAGATACGCCTGCTTGCAACCTCACTAAGCTAAGTAATTTTCCAAGTATTCGCTTGCATGTATGTTGTTGTTTCGCTTGACGGTTGGAAACATTTGGTTTTCGTTAATTGCTGTCGGTAACTCTGATAATGCTTCATGATTTTTGGAGGTATTCAATTTTAACCCGCGCTTGACCGGGGGGGGGGACAAATATTGACCCCTGACGAATATTCGCGATAACTAAAAACACAATGGAGCTATCACTGTAAAACTTTGGTTACCTTCTCCCACATCAATTCGACATCTTATGTGCGAACAAAAAGCAATTTCGTCGATTATTTTTTTAGATATAGCAAATTTAGTGACGTCACTACTCACTAGTCTTACAATAAAATCAGCTACACTTTAACAAGCCGTACAAATGCCACTTTTTGAGAAAAATGCAATACAAAACGTCAAAAGATAGCATATCACAAGTTCTACAAACTTGGCTATCTCGGATTTGCAACAATATTGTTTTTTGATCCCGCAAAATTCAAAAAACGTTTTTTTCTCGGATAAATGCCAACGAGATCAAAATTATCAGAGATGCTAAAAAACCGGAATATATGTAAGAGAACTACATAAGGACAATACCAAAACCAAATTTCAAAGCAATATCTTCTTTTTTGACTGACTTATGGCTCCCTAAGTATGAGTAACTCATGACGTCATATTGCGAAGTTGCGTGTTTTGGCTTTTATGGACCAGATACAGACAAATAAATGCCAGCACTGTATTTCTGAGACAAAACCGGTTTCGAAACATGCTTTTTGTATTTATACTTATCCATTAAATTTGTTGACCATATGTGACCTGCACTTGACCTAACATTGACACTAACTTCACTTAAATGAGATCAGATGGTAAAATTACCATCACTATTGAATTATACGTGTAAAATAGTCCATTAAACATGTATTGCATGACTTTCGGAAATTGTATGCGTATAGTCACCTGTTGTGGCCTGACCTTTACCTTGGCCCTTGCCAACAATCTCATTTTAGCTTATGCGGGATGTGTATTATACCTTTGGTAGGACTTTGGGTGATCATGGTCGCAATCAAAGGCTTTGGATGGAAAGTATGGTGCATAAACTCAAATGCCTCCATTTTGACATTTGACCCGACCTTGACCTGATATGTGACTTAAATTAGACAATTTAGAGTATGCTATAGATGCGTCTCATTGAAAGCTTTATAATGCCGCATTGCGCGTCTCGCTGCGATCATTGGTTCAGTAAATAACGAGGGGGCAGGTCAATGGTGTTCTGCTGAGACCCCGGTCACGTGCGGTGGAGGGGGGTGCGGATGCACTTTTGTGCCCCCCCCCCCTCCCCACATGTTTTTTTTGTCTTCTCGTGAATAGCTCGAAAACGAAGCGGAGCAGGGCGGTGTTTTTGTTCGACATTAAAGCCAACTCAATAGCGGATCGTTTGACGCAAAAAGAAAAGAAAATCGGTCGGTCAATTTGTGAGGTATATGGATTTGACATCCAAGATGGCGGCCAGAACCGAGGTCGGCGAAGAGATATCTTCGGAACCAACAGTTGGATGGGGATGATTAAAACGCCATTCGGTATCCAATGTCAATGTTCATTCCCGGACACAACTTTGGACACATTGCTGGTGACCTGTGACGTCACAGAGGTCAAATTCCCAAAATTGTGATATTTGTACAGGTTTGACCTTCGTGACCCATTTGACCTTGAAGGTATTGACCTAAGGTCACGCACATTTCAGCAAATGTAGATCATCATAGCATCTACCTACCCTGCAAGATGTCTCATACTTTCGGAGATCTTAGGGAGAGGGCACTGAAGTACCACCCCCCCCCCCCTTCCAGTGCGCGTTAGTGGCATCCTCTCTCCAGTGCGCGTGCTAAAAAATCAATTTGATTGATTTCCATTTGTTCTCCATTTTTAATTTGATGCCCGTCGTGTCATAAGTTCAGGAAATGGTAATGCCCGCAGTTGATACGGCAAGAAATCTTGTTAAAAAAACAGTTAAATAACGTCACAAAACTTAAACATACGTACTTGATCGCTCCGAAGTTACATGACAATATGGGCACAATTTTTCGCTAGGTCATAAAACTCAAAATAGTACTATTTAGATAAGGTTTCTATTAACCCTCGCCCTACGGGAGCTTTTTCACCTTCTTAACTTCCAAACCAAGCAACGTAGAGCAATGCGGTAACAACCAGAATGTTGCCTGTCATGAGAGGAATCTAACAGTATGCGAATTTTAGGTTTCAGGTCAACGGGTGACCTTCCAGGTCAAGTAAATGACCTCCGCTTTATCACGTCAAGAACAGAGATTTTGCTCTTCAGAAAACCTCAAAATTAGAAATTGATAAATGTAAATAAAAAGGCATGTTCCTAGAGACCAGTTTTAG
The DNA here is from genome assembly GCA_036785665.1 of Chirona hameri. Taxonomy (NCBI): domain Eukaryota; kingdom Metazoa; phylum Arthropoda; class Thecostraca; order Balanomorpha; family Balanidae; genus Chirona; species Chirona hameri. The sequence goes on along the minus strand of JAXIVJ010001111.1, from coordinate 9,475 downwards.
CTCGGAAATACAAAAAAAAATATTTGTTCGTATTTTGTCAGTAAAAGTAAAAAAAGTTATTTAAAAAAAATACGTCATCAGTTTTTTTACACTTAGAGAGCATTCACTCAGTCAAAATTGAAGATATTGCTTTGAAATTTGATATGGGTATTGTCCATACTCATTTCTCTCACATATATTCCGTTTTTTATATCTTTGAAAATTTTGATTTTGTGTGGATTTGTCCCCAAAAAATCAGTGTTTTTGCATTTTAGGGGTTAAAAACCCAAAATTGTAAAAATCCGAGATTGCCATCTTAAAAAGAATGTCATTTTGTATCTTTGGTGAATTGCGTTTGCAATTTGCTTTAAAACTCTGTTTTCTACGATTGTTCAAATACTTCTCGTTTTTTTACCAACATGACGTCATGAAAACATGATTATCTCCAAAACTACTCAACCAATTTCAATAAAATTTTACAGCCTACGTATAATTGTTGTAAACTCATCTACCAAAAATTTCAGTAAGATGCGCCGCATGTGTAAAAAGTTATTTAAGAACAGCCTTAGGGGGGCTGTCAGCCCTCCCCCCGTAGGGCGAGGGTTAATTCTTCCAAAACAACATATATAGGACATACGACTTTAAAAAAGCTGAACATGTGTATTTCCATTTTCTGTGTAAAGGTATGTGCACCTTTAATAACTACAAAGTGGTAAGTTATTGGACATTGTTTGGAGGCATGTTGCGTGTATAGTCGAAGAGCGCGGATTCAAATTCAGGGCACGTGGTGACGTGAAGCACTCTTTACGACGGCGAAATGTCCCTTATATCAAATAAAGCAATCAGAATAGTTTGAGGGAGCAGTTGTTAACATACTTATGTATTTACATGTGTATAATGCATCAGTTTAATATTTGACTTACAATACCGATTTCCCGTTTGGGATGTGCAGCTGAATGTTAAACGTCTGCTAAGGTCATTGTTTCCAAGTGCAATGATAACAACCCCCAATCATAATACCCCCAATCATAACCCCCAATCATAACCCCCAATCATAATCAGGAAGTGCGGATTATATCCTTCGGGCGAGGCGTCCTGTGCCATTTATGAAATGTATTGTTCCATAGACTCAAGGTCCTATAACAACTATAGATTCACCAGTCACCACATAAACGCGAGAAGATATGCATATTTGCACTAAAGCAACCCGACACGATTGGTGTCACTTATATGATTATGCAAGTCATAATCTAACTGCTCGAAAATAAAATATACCATCCCAATGCCTAAATAAGCAACACCGTACTACCTATACAGTATGAAATCATAGCCAAATATAAACGCATCATACTATGCTAACACGACTACAGCGTAGAACCTTAGAACCTTAGACACCACTGGGCAATGGTCAGACTCAGGGGTTCCGACATGCCTTTCAAATTGGGGAGGGGGACGAGATCGAGAGAAACCTAGTGGTCGCCGTCAGAAAAAGTTGTTGACCGGGGAGGGGGGGGGGGGGTTGGAGCTTCACCGAAAAATTGTTGACCGGGGGAAGGGGTCGTATGGAGCAGACATGGGTCATGCCCCCAGGCATTTTTACCATTGAATGCGGATTGTGTATTTGTATTTGTATGTATTTCTTAGAACATCCACACTACTAGTGGCTATGATCGTTCAGCGTCAAAGGAACATACAAAGCATAGCGAAAGGTGAGGATCACACTATGGGATTACGCACACTTCCAAACAATAACACGCCAGCACGATAACTAGACATTCTCATGCATGGATGCTCAGGCATTCGCACGCAGTGGACAGCAACACACCAGTCTCAGTCACCAGAGTCGCTCAGCGGATGTCGCTTTAAGCTACCTCGAAAACCACGAATGGACCTCTGGCGAACGTCGGGCGGCAACGAGTTGTACATCCGCGGGGCACGCACGCGAAAACGACGTTTACCACCCTCAGTCCTTGATCGGGGCACATATAACTGATCATCCTGCCTAGTAGGTCGCTCACGCAATGATGAATTTGTGCACACAGCACTAGCTAGGGCTTCGGGTTCGCCAGATTGGACGACCTAGTGCAGTAAGCAGAGCGTATGGTACGTGTACAGCTGCTCACACGTCATCCAGCCCAAGTCACTCCGCAGGGCCGACACTCTGTCGAATTTACGTCTGCCGTATTGTGACAACGGACAATGCGCTATTAGCACTTAGGCACATTGCAACGTATTGCTCCTTACTTACTTCTTCACATGTACGTTTTTTCCGTTGATCAAAGAATCCGAACACCGTGAAAATAGCCAAAGATCCCATGGATCCAGCGGATCCTAGAATCCGCTGGATCTTTGGCTATTTTCACGGTGTTCTGATACTTTGATCAACGGAAAAAACCTACATGTGAAGAAGTAAGTAAGGAGCAATACGTTGCAATGTGCCTAAGTGCTAATAGCGCATTGTCCGTTGCCACAATCCGCATCCAATGGTAACACGCCTGGGGGCATGACCCATGTCTGGACTGGAGCGTCAGCGAAAAGCTGTTGAGCGGAGGGGGGGGGGGGGGGGGGCGTCAGCGAAACCTTGTTGGCCAGGGGAGAGGTAATGAAGAATTAGTACAACTGAACACAATAAGTACATAGCATCTGAAGACTGCATCGTGGTACTGGTGTTAGACGCATTGTGACAAGTGGTAGACTGCACTGCATGGCATAATATGGTAGCGGTACAGTCTAATCATTTCCTCAGGAGTGGTACAAATAAAAGCTGTCCTACGGCAAGCATCTGTTGATTAGACATCGTAAACTAGGTATTGGCATACTGAAGGTCAAAACATTTGACGATAAGTTGACCATAATTGACAACATTAGCCGTTTCAACGAAGGATTATTGCACCGAAAAGATTCTGAAAAGTTTCTGAAAAGTTGTAAAAAGTTTTGGTATAAAATTAGTAGTAGTTTGTACAGTCTTAACCCGGCATTGACTGGGGGCGTTTAACGCCCCCCCCCCCGCCCCCCCCCCCCTGATGAACTTTCGTAATAGCTATAAAAAAACAATAGCGCTATCAACGTGAAACTTCGGATACCTTCTTTCTACATCGATTTGACGTGTTCTGTGAAAAATAAAACAGTTCTGTCGAGACTAAAATTGAGTTATAGCGAATTGAATGACGTCACTACACACGAGTTTTACACCAAAATTAGTTAAACTTTAACAGACCGTACAAATGCCATATTTTGAGCAACATGCAATCCAAAAACGCCAAGAGATAGCAAATGGCAAGGGCTATAACATGGCTATCTCGGATTTTCGAAAATTTTGTTTGACTCCCCCTTCCCCAAAAACAACTTTTTGGGGGGTAAATGCCCACAAAATCATTTTTTTTGCTTCTCAAAGATATGAAGAAAAAAACGGAAGATATGTCAGAGAACTACATATGGAAACTACCATGCCAAATTTCAAAATGATATCACCATTTTTGACTGACTTATGGCATCTAAAGTATGGGTAACTCATGACGTCATATTTTGAAATTTCGTTTTTTTTTTTGCTTTTATTGACCAGATACAGACAAATAAATGCCACCAATGTATTTCTGAGACACAATCGGTCTAGAAACATGCCTTTGTTATTTATATTTATCAATTACAAATTTTGACCTTCAGTGACCTGAACTTGACCTGAACTCTTTTTTTTCTCTCACTTTATCCGGCTTCCGCCGGTGGTATATTTTAACATACATTCATACACATATACAAATTACACATGACACAGATCAGCTGTGCATTTTTTGTAAATAGAAAACACTTCAAAACATACAATCATCCACACAACATCAAACGCCTCATCGGCGGCATCGGCGGACCCCGCGCGCCGCGTGTGCGTGTGTGTGTGTGTGTATGTGTATGTGTATGTGTGTGTGTGTGTGTGTGTGTGTGTGTGTGTGTGTGTGTGTGTGTGTGTGTGTGTGTGTGTGTGTGTGTGTGTGTGTGTGTGTGTGTGTGTGTGTGTGTGTGTGTGTGTGTGTGTGTGTGTGTGTATGTGTGTGTGTGTATGTGTTTCGTTGTAGGCGCATGAATGACACGCCCGGAAGCAGCACAGGCCCACCCCATAGTCACAACTGGTTGATGCCAACAAAGCATAGCACATGAATTAAATGAAATGAAAATATGAATGAAAAGTTAATAACTGTACTAACCCTTCATTCAAACACTTGCCTCAGCCGTTCCCATTTCTGCTCGAATTTATCTAAACTGCCTTTCGCTTTGGCAACGTAATATTCTTTATTTTTATTTTGAGCTTTAGCGATTGCATCATGATTTGTATACTTAGTTGAGTTGACATTAATCGTGCTTTATGTATACAGGCATTACATAATGATATTATAAGCGCTTCGAACTTGACCTGAACTTGACATTAACTTCGCGTAAACGAAGTCAGGTGGTAAAATGACTATATATGACTATATATGATATGATATGAGCATCATGATTTGTATACTTGGTTGAGTTGACATTAATCGTGCTTTATGTATACAGGCCTTACATAATGATATTATAAGCGCTACGAACTTGACCTGAACTTGACATTTACTTCACGTAAATAAAGTCAGGTGGTAAAATGACTATCACTATCGAATTATACGTGGAAAATAACCCATAAAACACGTGTTGCATGACTTTCGTAGATATTTTGCGCATAGTGACCTTTTGTGACTTAACATTGACCTTGACCTTTGCCAACAATCTCACTTTAGCTCATTCGGGATGTGTATCATACTTTTGGCAGCACTTTAGGTGATCATGGTCGTAATCGAAGGCTTTGGATGGAAAATATGGCCCATAAACTCAAATACGTCAATTTGGACCTTTGACCTGACGGTGACCTGACATTTTACCTCACTATGTCATTTTTGAGTATGCGTTAGATTTGATTCATTGAGAGCTTTCGTTTGCTGCCTTGCGCGTTTCGCTGCGACCATACGTTCGGAAGATAACTAGAGGGGGGCGTATAACGCGCCCCCCCCCCCACAGTCAATGGTATTCTGCGGCAGTCTTAAAATGGCTCGTTTTAAGACTTGTATAAGACTTATACTGAAGACTTTTATACTTAGACTTGTATATAAAAACTTTTAAAAACTTTTCAGGAATTTTTCAGAATATTTTCAGCGCAAAATCCTTCGTGAAAACGGCTAATATGAAATATTTCATGTCGAAATATCATTTATCGAAAAATAGAGCAAAATATGAAATTGTAAAATACATAGACATTGAGTGACCAGCTTGTTATTATACACGACAATGATTGGTTAGACGTTTTACCTTTTTACCGTCCGTCAGTCAGGCAGTTTGGTGATGATTAGACGTTTTACCTTTTTTACCGTCCGTCAGTCAGGCAGTTTGGTGATGATGCCGAATAAACGTTATGTAATTCACAGACACCGTCGAGCCTAAAATTGCCAATAATGGCGCGTCTCCATTCCATGACTGCATGCGCCTGGCACGTGGCTCGTAAACGTTTAGCTTTAGAACGGAACATCAGCCGTCAGTGTCAAGTATGTCACGTATTTGATGAGCATGAATAGGGCGACACTCGATGATGGCCGACACTAAACGGCAGCCCATCATCCTACGTCACTGGCGGACGGACGCCGGGCCGGATATGGCCGCTGGCAGGCCGGTATGGGCCGCGCTGCAGTCATTGATGGCCGCACTGGCAGATATATAGGGAACGCGCGTGTATGTTGATATGATGGCACTACACTTAGGAGGAAAAAGTATGCAGGAGCATTTTTAGCTCAACAATATGAATGTTTTGCTGCTTGAAGTTTTTAATTCGATAAATCCGCCCCTGTAGCTCAGTTGGGAGAGCGCTGGGCTTCTGACCTCACCCGGTAGTGGCAGCCCGGGTTCGAGTCGCTTCGGCGCTCGCTATTTGCCCCTGACTGGGATGGCCTGTGGCCGGTGGCAGCGGTCGCACTCAAGGTCAGGTGACGTCAGAAGGCGGGGCGGACCGTGTCCAGGTATGTCGGGCACGTACAATTTTCGCTTCTAAATTCTGCCGGACGCCAGGAATTGCTTGATCGGGTGGTGGGGTCAGGGCCTGCGCAACAAGCTATGCTTAGCGCGGGGCCTGACCTCGGAAATCCACCCATTCAAAACCCTTCGGACTAAATTTATAAAAAATAAAAAAAATCGCCGTTGATTTGTGTACCTAATATTTTGTCATCTGATAATTTATCAATTTATACTTTTTGTCTCGGTTGCCCGAAGGCAAGTTTTTTTACGCTAAGTATGTACTTTTTTATCAATCATTCGCGAATTCCATCCTAAGTCACTTCTTCGTAATTCAAAATTATGTTATTTCCGCGCCACATGCATATTTTACGACGTATATAATTAGCAGCAAGGAGCCCTTGTATTACATGGCTCCTATGTAAATTAACTATGTGATATTTTTGGCTATTGACCGGTTATCTCCCGCTAGAAGTAGCATACACCTTTCTGACGTCGTCATAGCGACGGGTAAGTTGTTCGTGCATTGATATTCTGCAACAACAACAAAACACTTTTTTACATTTCGATAATGTATTTCATTTGAGCCGTTCGCATGGCAGACGCCGCTTGCTGAGTCTCCATTTTTGTCTCAATATGTCCGAGCAGCACCGTTTTCATTTCCTTGAGCTACATGAACTCGATGAGCTGCTGTTTTCTCGCAGATCGGAGAGTACACATTTTCAACACCACTGAACTGGGGTGATTTCAACACTGCGCTTCTGATCACGCAAGGTTTGAAGAAAGTCATATTCAGCAGATAAGTGGCCACAAATAAACTTCATCGCTGCAACACTATGGTCAGATTGTGTCAGAAGAGCAACTTCAGAACATAAGCAACACCATCGGCCTTGTGGGGCAGCATGTACCAAATGCAACAGCAGCAACGACGTCGACTCTGTCAGCAGCAATGATATCGACGGAGGCGCGGAATACACCTTTTGGCTTTTTAAGTTAAATTTAAAAAGTTGAAGTTCAATTTTAAAAAGATAACGTTCATTTAAAAAACGCTGAAGTTCGATTTAAAAAAGATAACGTTCGATTTAAAAAGGCTGAAGTTCAATTTAAAAAAAGCTGAAGTTCAATTTAAAAAAGTTGAAGTTCAATTTAAAAAGTTATACATAGTTCAAATTAAAAATAAAATAATATTCGAGGTAAAACACTGCCGTTCAGGGATGAATGTGCGCAAACTAAACGGGCGAAACAAACACTAATATTATTATGTAATTGCGAATAACTTGTATTAATAAAATCCATGAACTTCTCGCTAATCATAACAAGATGACGACCTCTTCAAGACCTGTATTCCTTTATACATATTAACAAGTCACTTCCGAAAGTGTTGAACGTGTGCAGTGTAGAAAGACTCAACTGGGGTTCAACATTATGTGTAGGGACATGAAGAGGGAGATGGTCTGCACCTTCATGGACATGATGAACACACAACCAGGCCTGACACAGGGAGAACACCGCCTGCGGTCCCTGGAGGCTAATATCGACAATGCCATGACAAAGACAACTCCCCCTCATGTGTCTCCGCTCATGCAACCATGTGCAGCGACACTTCCTTGGGTGCATGTCCCTGGCCGACCTTGCTATGGAGGGTGTAGCCTGTAGCTTGTGCGTTGCGAACCATTCATGTACACATAATGTGTGTTGAACCCCAGTTGAGTCTCTGCACACTGCACACGTTGAGCACTATCAGAAGAAGTGTTATATGTATAAAGGAATAAAGGCCTTGAAGAGTTCATCTTTTTTATAAGTAGCAGGAAGTTAACGGATTTTATTCATACAAATTATTCGCAATTACATTATTATACAGAAGTGATATAGGGTTACAGAAGTGTTATAGGGGTTACAGAAGTGTTATACAGAAGTGTAGAGTGTTTTTTTTCTGGACCGTTTAGAATGCGCACATTCAGCCCCGAACGCCAGTGTTTTAACTCGATTTTTTTATTTCTTCTTGAACTATAGCTTTTTTAAATTGAACTTCAGCTTTTTTTAAATTGAACGTGATCTTTTTCAAATTGAACTTTAGCCTTTTAAATGGAACTTAAAAGGTGTAGTGCTCAGACCTTCAACAGCTGCACATTTAGCTTCAACAAGACCCGATAGAGCTGCTAAGTGACATCATATCATCATCTGATCATCTGGTATTATATGTGATAGCAGATCACATCAGTGAATGTGAACGTTGGTGTGACTTGTTTGTAATAAATCCATTCAAAAGTATAATTAAGATATGTACTGAAAGCTAGAGGGTTGGCGAGGCAATAAAACGAATGTTACATTGGGGCAGCGGACAAAACTAATATAAACGAAAGTTATATAATGAAAAGAACAGCGTAGGCCATGTAATAAAACGAATACTACATGGGGTAGCGGTCAATAGTCAAAACCATTGCCTGCTGTGCCATCACTGTAACCCTCGGGTGAAGACATCACAAGCATTATTGACATCGACTTCGCCTCGTGCCGTAATACATGATTCGGTCTTTACCCTCTTTTTTATTTACTACGATTGTTCAACATTTATAGTTTGTCCACCAAAAATGACATGGCGTGATTAAAACGTCATTATCTCCCAAAATACTACATCAATTTAACTAACATTTGGTGGGAAGACGTATAATTGACCCAACATAAGGTTCTGAAAGTTTGATGTTGATATGTATAGGTTGTATGTTCTCAAGTTATTGAGAAAATCCAGGAGGGGACAGATCCCCCCCCCCCCCCCCCCAGCGGGGCGCGGGTTAAATGTCACCGGACTGTTTTAATTTCATCAGGTGCGATGTTTTGTCCATCATTATTGAAAGAAAGGGATGCATAACAACTTCAAATTCAATCACTCGGAAAAACTTCCGTTTTCATGAAGTTTTCTCCTAAGATCATTGTTTTTCACGTTCAGTGCAGGGAACGCGCGGGGGGGGGGGGGGGCATACTTGTAATGAATGCCCCTCCCAGATTCCTGTGGAGGGGGGGGGGGAATTTGCCCCTGATCCCCCCCGGATCCGCCAGTGCCAGAAATTACCGCCAAGGAGAGCCTCTGCCAGACACTTAATGGAATTCATTTCCCCATTTTCCAAATTAGTATAAGCAATTGCGAAAGTTATGTCATGCCGCGAAGCGGTGTGAAATTTTCCGTTTTTTACTGTGGATAGCTGGATTTTGACTCCTGCAAAGACAATGTTTACGATTTTACGCTAAATTGGGAACGCGCGGGGGGGGGGGGGCATACTTGTATTGAATATGCCCCCCCCCCCATTTCTTGTGGGGGGGGGGCTGATGCCCCCCCCCCCCCTGGATCCGCCAGTGTGCAGTATTCGTATAATATGTTACACCACTCAAATAAATAATAAGCCACTCAATTCCTTGCAACACCCTGCGCTCTCTCTCTCTCTCTCTCTCTCTCTCTCTCTCTCTCTCTCTCTCTCTCTCTCTCTCT
>JAXIVJ010001110.1:150000-153615 GCA_036785665.1 Chirona hameri | reverse complement strand
GTATATGTATATGTATATGTATATGTATATGTATATGTATATGTATATGTATATGTATATGTATATGTATATGTATATGTATATGTATATGTATATGTATATGTATATGTATATGTATATGTATATGTATATGTATATGTATATGTATATGTATATGTATATGTATATGTATATGTATATGTATATGTATATGTATATGTATATGTATATTATATGTATATAGATATAGATATAGACATAGACATAGACATAGATATAGATATAGATATAGATATAGATATAGATATAGATATAGATATAGATATAGATATAGATATAGATATAGATATAGATATAGATATAGATATAGATATAGATATAGATATAGATATAGATATAGATATAGATATAGATATAGATATAGATATAGATATAGATATAGATATAGATATAGATATAGATATAGATATAGATATAGATATAGATATAGATATAGATATAGATATAGATATAGATATAGATATAGATATAGATATAGATATAGATATAGATATAGATATAGATATAGATATAGATATAGATATAGATATAGATATAGATATAGATATAGATATAGATATAGATATAGATATAGATATAGATATAGATATAGATATAGATATAGATATAGATATAGATATAGATATAGATATAGATATAGATATAGATATAGATATAGATATAGATATAGATATAGATATAGATATAGATATAGATAGAGATAGAGATAGAGATAGAGATAGAGATAGAGATAGAGATAGAGATAGAGATAGAGATAGAGATAGAGATAGAGATAGAGATAGAGATAGAGATAGAGATAGAGATAGAGATAGAGATAGAGATAGAGATAGAGATAGAGATAGAGATAGAGATAGAGATAGAGATAGAGATAGAGATAGAGATAGAGATAGAGATAGAGATAGAGATAGAGATAGAGATAGAGATAGAGATAGAGATAGAGATAGAGATAGAGATAGAGATAGAGATAGAGATAGAGATAGAGATAGAGATAGAGATAGAGATAGAGATAGAGATAGAGATAGAGATAGAGATAGAGATAGAGATAGAGATAGAGATAGAGATAGAGATAGAGATAGAGATAGAGATAGAGATAGAGATAGAGATAGAGATAGAGATAGAGATAGAGATAGAGATAGAGATAGAGATAGAGATAGAGATAGAGATAGAGATAGAGATAGAGATAGAGATAGAGATAGAGATAGAGATAGAGATAGAGATAGAGATAGAGATAGAGATAGAGATAGAGATAGAGATAGAGATAGAGATAGAGATATAGATATAGATATAGATATAGATATAGATATAGATATATATATATATATATATATATATATATATATATATATATATATATATATATATATATATATATATATATATATATATATATATATCTATTCTCAACAGGGACAGAGTCGAGACTGCGCCGGATAGCGAGACACCGCTGACACATCTGGTGGCACACCGCCACAGCTCGCCGCTCATTGGTCACCCATAACCCCATCTGACCTGTCAGCAGGCCCTTGGTACACACTGCACGCGCCACCGCACACCCCCGGTCCGCTATTGGCCGACAGTTGGCGGGAAATTGCGGGACGCCGCGTCGGCGGGGTTCACGCTAGTGGAAACAAAGCGAACAGAAAATGAGCGGAACTTAAATACAGAAAGTAAAATGCTAAGCCATTTGCGCGGACAGCGACCTTTGTGTAAATTAAATACCACTCCTAAATTATCGGAATATAACACAGTTTGCGACATGTCACGCGACAACACAGCCGTCAGCGCCGCCAAATACTCCGCTAAATATATCGGCAAAGTTACAGGTAACGCAACGGAGACAGGCGCACAACCCTGCTGAACAATGCCGATGCAATCGGGCGTCGCGTCGACAAAAACAGCCCGTTCATGAACTGCACGACAGTTAACCAGATCGTCCGCAGTGAGTGTGTCGGTACAGACAATAAACGGCAGTGCGGCCACGCAACTGGCCCAGTCTCCGTCCAACACAGCATGCACCAACTCTAATGGCAATTTAAGGCACGGTCTTACGAAATTCAGATAACCTGCCAGGCGCTGACGCCAGAGCCGGCCACGTCGCATTGCAAACAGACAGCGCGACGCGTAAGTGACGTAACGTATCAGGCGAGACACGTGTACAGCGGGCATTTAAATCTATGTCTACGCCTAAGTACACTAGCCTAGAGACAGGGTGCAACACTGACTTGGCAAAATTAAGCTGAAAACCTATGCTTTTTAGAAAATCAACAATTCCTGACAGCTCCGCGGTGGTACGAGACAGAAACAAAAAGTCATCCAAGTACGCCAGACCAACAACACCAGGAAAACGAGCGCGAATAACCTGTACCGTGGCACACGAAAACCATTGCATTTCACTTGGAGCTGTACTTAACCCCATAGGAAGTTTACAAAATAAATACGTTTTCCCACAATACAAAACTCCAAAATGCTCCTGGGTCGATGGAGCCAAAGGGATGTGGTAGAAGCCGTCCCGCAGGTCAAGCTTAATAGCAAAGCGATACCCGTCAGCAGACGCCTGAAGGGCTCTCTCTACTGACGGCAGCGCACACGGACGACGCGACATATACGGAGTTAATGACGACAGGTTGTATACCAAACGCGCCACCGTTGCCGTCTTCGCTACCGCGAACAGGGGGTAGCAGGCGCGCGGCCGTCCAGGCGCCAGCACACCCGCCGACACAAAGTCCGCCACGGCCTCGGTCATCAAGTCCGAACGCGGCGTCGGACGCCACACGGAAGGCACCGCCGCAGGCACACGGACACGCAGACCCCGTGACAACACACTGCACACACGAGGATGGCCCGAAAACATGGCCGAGTCTACCCGCACGGGCACCGGCGGCCGCACCCGAGACGCACTATCCACCGGCAGCCGACGAGAACCGATGAAGCTCAACGGAGACTCGCCGGCCGCCGGCAGGCCCGCGCCGTCAACGGCCGCCAGATCCGGAGACGGCGGCCCAGGAGCCGCGGCGCCGCCGGCAACGAGCAGCTCCACCAGCCCCCGACAGATGGCAGCAGCAGCAGCCGGACCGGCGCAGAGCGAAGGCCGGTCGCCGCCATCCCGCTGCCACTCTTCCTCCTCCTCTTCCTCTTCCTTCCCTTCCTCCCCCTCCCCGGCTGAAACGAACACCGGGGGCCCGGGGACGCCGCTCGCGCCACGCACCGGCGCAGCAGGGCCCGCGCCGACCAGCGGCGGCGCCCCCCGCCCCGGCTCGGAGGCCGGGGCGCTCCCCCGGCCGAGAACAGCGCCGGAGGGCCCGCGGGCGGCGAGGGGCCGGAGTGGGGCACCGAGACCGTAGCCCCCCATGCCGCCCGCAGAGCCGCCCTAATTCGCGCGGCGCGGCGCGGGCCGCCGACGCAGCGTCCCTGGGGGGGGGGGGGGGGGGGGGGGGGGGGGGGGGGGGGGGGGGGGGGGGGGGGGGGGCGGCGGGCGCAAGCCAGACGGCCGGGAGGGCCGCCCCCGCCACTGGGCGGGAGGCACGGCGGCCGGGCGGGGTCTGGCGGCGGCCGGCTGGGCGGCCGCCGGGCTGAGTT